>VNJY01001533.1:0-31220 GCA_008042715.1 Drosophila bocki | reverse complement strand
CCGCCGCCTCCGCCACCACCACCAAAGTGTGGTGGTGGCCCTGGACCACCAGGTCCACCGGGACCTCCAGCCACTCCAGGACCACTACCAGACTTTCCGCCCACGGCCGCTGCAGCAGCCATCATGGCCGCCATGTGGGTGGAGTACATGTGGGAGAGCTGTTGATTGGCCGCCATGGCGGCTGCCATTTGGTTCATCTGATGGGCGGCAGCCGCCGGTCCGGGACCCAGCATGCCGGCCGAGGCAAAGTGTGCCGGCGGACCAGGACCCGGTCCATGGCCACCCACACCGCCATGTCCATGCTGGGGTCCATTCAAATAGAGAGCGGCCTGCTCGCGCAGGTAAGCCTCCGGCTGCAGGGCACGCGGCACAAACTCGGGAGCCAGAGGATTCAGGACATATCCCCGCTTCAGCTCCACTCCATCCAGCTGCGAGCGAAGATTCGACCAGGTGAGACCGAACAGCGACTTGTGCTCATCGCAGATCTCAATGAAGCGTTCCCACACCTTCCGGCAGCGTCCAATGGAGCACAGGGCCACGGGATCACCCACCACGGCCACCAGACTCTGGGCACGTGTTATGGCCGTATTCAGCAGCTTGGAGTTGCTCAGGAAACCATAGTCCGTGTCGGCATCCCCAATGCTGGCCGTGGAGGAGGCAGTCGATCCACCACCCGGAGCGCTGCCCTGCGGCATGCAAGTGCGTCGCGTTCGAACCGTGGAGAGGAAGACCGCTCGGAACTGTTTGCCCTGGACATTGAGCACTCGCTCCACGGAAATCCCACCCATGCGGCGTTTCCTCAGCTCCGAGCGAATGCGGAACACCTGATCCGCATAGGGCGTCATGATGCCAATGCTGGTATCGTTCAGCTTGCCCCAGGCACTGGGCCAGCGTTTCCTCAGCTCCGAGACACGTTCCACCACCTCATAGACCTCGGCGTTGTTGTAGAAAGCCGTCGAGTTCTTGTCCTGAACATCCTCGCCGCGGGTGGTGAAAAAGGTCAAAGGGTAAAAGCGCTCATGTCGCGGCTGCTTGCCCGAGGCCACCAGTTTTTGTTCGTAAAATAACTCGGATGTGAAGCGAATGATGGCCTCGTGGGCGCGATAGTTCTCGCAGAGCAGGATTTTGCAGGGGAAATTCGAGGGATAGTGATCGTACAGCCTCTCCAGCAGGGAAATATGCAGCTTGCGTTCCTTCGCGAAGGCGGAGAACAGCTCCGGGCTCATCTGCATGTGATCTCCGGCCAGCACAATCCTGGTGGAATCATTGGCCAAAGCCAAAGGCATTATGGCCTCGCATTCCATGGCCTGAGCTGCTTCGTCCAGGAAGATGTGTGTAAAGAGACCTTTCGGGAGACCCAAAGTGGCCAGCTCCATGCTGATACTTAAAGTGACCACCACAATCCTGTGCCTCATTATATCCTCCACGCTGGGTCGCTTGAAATTGCCGGCTCCATCGGTGATGCAGTATTTTTGGACCACCCCATTCACCGTGGCGGACCATCGCTTGTGGTAGTACACCCTCAGCGGTGTGGCCTCCTCCAGACCCTCCTCGATCCACGGATGCAGGTACTCTTTAATGTACAAATCCGCCGCCGAATTCGAGTGCGTGCAGATGAGTATCTTGGCCTCCGGCTGGGCCAGCAACTGCTTGATAGCCTGGGCCAGAGTGTAGGTTTTCCCAGTGCCAAAGGGTCCAATCAGCAGGATGGGCGGTAACTTGATGCTCAGTGCCGTGGTAATGGCATTCACTGCCTCCCTCTGCTTGGCATTCAACTTGGGCTCACAGGCATCCGCCCACTGCTTCTTCGGGGTCCAGGGTATGCTCGGCTCCAGCTCGGTGGCGGGAAAGATCAGTCGGAAATCGGTGATCTTGTCCACGGCATTGTGCCACTCGCAGTAGGGCATTCGATTCAGCTGGAATTGTATGTCCACATCCAGTTCCGTGTCCGCTTGCAGGTTCATGGCCTCCACACACTTGGCCGACAGCTTCAAATAAATCACATTCTTGCCTTTGTCCTCGATGAGAGCCTCGTAGACGGGACGCAGCTGATCGGGATTGGGTTTCGAGTCCGGTTCCTCTGGCTTGGAGATGTAAACACTGCTGCAATTGGACAGAATCAGGCGGCCGGGTGATGTATCCTCGGAGATATCCTTGCCCAGGCGCATCAAAGCAAACAGCTCGCCGGCCAGGGAATATTTCGCTGTGCTGGTGGCCATTCCAGCTGGCGTTAGGATATAGTTGGAGGCCACCGTCAGACGGGTTCGGACATTATATCTGGCTATCTGCTCGTAGCGTGCGATCTCCTCCACGGACAACAGCTCGTGGATGCGGGAACGATAGTTATTCTGCGTCAAACGCTTCTCCACAATTGTGGATTGGGTCAGCGTAAAGGTGGCCGCCCGGGGGCAGGGATAACGCTCTAATAACTCCCTTTCATGCTCTAGATCACTAAGATAAGCCTCCGTTTTCAAGTGCGTGCCTATGGTGGTCTCAAAGCGCGTGAGCTGGGTGTTGGCCACATCCCAGCGCGTGGCCGAGCTGTTGATTATGTCCCGCTTGATCTCTTCGATCTTTTCCGCATCATTCACAGGCAGCACATCCACGCAGAGGTGACGCACCAGCAGCGGCTCTTGGCCCACATCGAAGCAGATGGCCTGGCGAAAGGTTCCATAGATTTCCGTCTGGAATTCCACAGTTATTTCGTGGCTCAAAGTGGGGGATAACTCTTCCCCTCCTGCTTCTGAGGAACTGCTACTGCTGCTGCTGCCTGCCACCCACTCCTGATCGGATTTCAGCTCCATTACCGTCTCCAGGGGCTTCATCATCCTGATGGACTTCAAGGCAAAGTGATTCCGATGGGCATCTTGCAGCAAAGCCACTGCTTTCAGGGGTTTCTTTGTCTCCAACTGGAAAAGCCACTCCCTCTTGGAGGTCTTCGAACTTATGCTGGTGACCAGCTGCTGCTCGCATCGCGCTTCCATATCCGGCACACGCTCGCACATCACTCGTTCCGGTGCCGTGGCCTGGATCCATCGTTCCAGGACCTGTTCCGTGTACGACTTGCCATACAGCTCCTTTTCGCAGGCCTTTTGCACTCGCATCCGACGATACTCGAAGCGCTCCTTCCACTCGTTGAGCTCGTCCTGGCCATGGGCCTCCACACACTGGGCACCGTAATGGCAGGTGTGCGCCTCGCTGAATGTCTCGCACAGGGAATAGGTGTCCAGGGTGTAGCCTCGGGGCGGCGGTCGCCACTTCCAGTCGCGTCCTAAACGAAAGATTGATGGAATATTTTTACTTTTTCGGAGTGATGGAGTATTCATGTTATTTTTTTTCGTTTTTTTATAGAAGTCTAGGGTGTGGAAGCATTATTAAAATGTATAGTTTTCACAAAACGAAATCTTGAAGTTGAAGTTTGTGTTTCAGAAATCGTTTTAGCTTTTAAAATTTATGTTAAAAATATGAAATTAAATATGTGAGCTTTGAAATATAATGTAAATTGTTTATCCCTGTTTATTTAATATTTTTTAATGTTTACTAAACATTTTTATACTCATTTTAGCTTTTAAAATGTATCTTAAAAATATGAAATTAAATATGTGAGCTTTAAAATTCAAAGTAAATTGTTTATCCCTGTTTATTTAATATTTTTTAATGTTTACTAAACATTTTTATACTCACCCTCATCACTCATGATCACCTTCTGATGAGCCTCCGTCTGGCAGTGCTGGCGCAGCTCGTTTCTCGTCTGAAAGGTGATGGCGCAGTAACTACAGGTGGTTGATGGCGCCGCCTGGTCACCTCCATCCGAGCTGGAGCCATCCCCAGAGCCAGTTTGATGCTTGCCGGCTGTTAGTTTCATGGCTGCCAGCAGATCGTTGGTCTTGTGGAGGCTAGTGCTGGAGCTGGACATGGTGCTGCTGCTGCCAGTGCTGGAATTACTGCTGCTGCTGGCATAACTGCCGGTTCCATTGCCATTCTGCTGTTGCTGTTGCTGCTGTTGTTGCTGCTGCTGCTGCTGTTGCTGCTGCTGCTGCTGTTGCTGCTGCTGCTGCTGTTCCCGCTTCTTCAGACCCTTATTGCTAAGCAATTTGCTGTACTTGTCCAAAGGCAGATTGTTGGTGGCCCAATGATCCAGTTTGGTGTCCAAAATGGCCATCTCGTCCTCGAGACGGGCATGGGGGATTTTCTGGGCCTGTGCCTTGTGCTGGCCATTCATGATCATCTGTATGATGGACTTGTAGCGTTCGAGGGTCTTGGATATGTCCGAGTATATCTGCTGGCCGCTCAGCTCATTAATCCACTTGCTCAGAAAGATCTCAGCATCCTAGGGGTGAGAAAACATGAATTTATAGAAATTTTTCAAGGGAAAATCAAATGTATTTACTCACCCCATACTTGTGCATCTTGAAGAGGGCGTGGACAAGCCATCGTCGCGCCCTGGAAACGCTGGCCAGGCACTCGGTTTGCTCGGAGAGCAATGTGAGCACCTTGTACGCATCCGCCAGGCAACCCTCGAATTTGCCCAGCTCCAGGAGGCACTCGCAACGGCCCAGCAGGCAGGCAATCTGTTGATCCTTCTGAGCCCGCGTTGTTCCACCGCTGGTAGACGAGGGTGTGGTTATCAGCTGGTCGTAGAGAGCCACCGCACGGGCCCAGCTCCGACGGCGGACCATGTCGTGGGCCTGCATCTCCTTCTCGGCGGCCATTGTGTGTGTGTGTTAATGGCTTCTTCTTCTTGTGGTTTGTTGTTGGTTACTCATGGATCCTTTGGATCCTTCTTGTCTTGATCGCTCGTTTAATTTCTAGGTTGATTCTATTTAGGGGAGAGTTTTTTTTTTTTTAATAAAAATATAAATTTGATTTACAAATTTGTGGATTAATTTGTACTTACACAAGTTTTCGGTTGGTTAAATATTAAAGAAATCTGTTTGCGTTTTTTTACAATTCATTATTTATATACTTTTGCGGGCATTATGTTTACTGAAATTAAATATAAATATAGAATATCAATTTAAAGAAGTTTTGTACGCTGTGGATTTATTTTGTTTAATTTATTTACTTTCTTATATTATTATTTATATTTTTATATTTTATAAATTTAAATTATTATTTTTATTTATTTTTATAAATTTTAAAAAGGTTATTTATACTGTAGATTTACTTTGTTTAATTTATTTTCTTTCTTAAACAATTAGTTATATTTTATATTTATTATTTTTTGTTATTATATATTTTTATATATTATTGTTTATATTTTATTTATATTATTTTTGATTTATAAATACTAATTATGTATTTTTGTTTGTTTGTTTTGTAAATTATAATTTTTTTTTTTTTTTTTTTTTTTTTTTTTTTTNTTTTTTTTTTTTTTTTTTTTTTTTTTATTATATTATGAGGTATTTGAAAATATCTTTTAAATATGGAAATATTTCTGTGATTTTTCTTTTTTTTTAAATCCTTAAAATATTTGGGGAATTCCCCTGTGCCCATATTAGTGACTCTTGGAAAAGAATTCTATCCCCTCCTTAGAGATCTTGGAAGTGTAATCTGTTTTTAAATTATTACTTCGTCATTGCTGAACAATAATTAAATCAAGATTTGTAATCTATCACTTTGGTGATAAGAAGCTCTTCCCTGGGTTTCCCTAGAGTTACCTAGAGTCTTTCCCATCTTCCTGACTTCTTTCAAAGATCCAGATCATCCCAGATCGTCACCAAATCGATCAATGTTCAAGGATTATTATTCCCTGATTTTAACCGAAATTGTTTGGGGCCAAAAACAGAAGTTGTTTATATATGTTTGTACATACATATCTCTCGGTGGGTCGATTGGTCGGCTTATCGGATCACAAACAATTGTGTATATATTCGGATTTTTATGGAGGGTGCCCGGCCCGGGTGCGCAGGTATCTCGTAAACAATACAAAGTGCTACTTGCCGTGTGTTCATTTTCGCGTTTTACACAATTTTCATTCTTCTAATTCGGTTACGCAAAATTTTCATAAGAGTCATTTTCACTCTCGCACCGGCCACCCCCCCAGTCACCGGGCAGGGGAAAAACAGAGGAAAACCAGTGGGGTGGGGGGAAAAACCAACTGGCTGCCGAGAACATACGCACTCAAACGAAAGCGAGAAAATTTGCAAGCATAATTAAAAGAAATTTCAATTTGCTTCTTTTTCGTTTCTTCTTTTTCCTTTTGGAGGTGCTTGCTCTCGGTTTTTTCTGCTACTTTTTTTTGTTGCTCTGCGCGTGTGTGTGTGAGTGTGTGCGATTTGTTGTTGTGCGGTTTTTATTTATACGCGGCGAATAGGGAATTATTTACAATTAAATGGCGATCCGTGTGGGTTGTAGGCAAAATGCAAACACAGAATATTCTTCAGCTATTATTTAATGTTGTTTTTTTTTCTCCTCTTTTACACTTTTTTTTTTTTTTTTTTTTTTTTTTTTTGTATACATGGACAATTTTCTTTCTTAGGCGTTGCGTTCTCAGCCGCTTGCAGCCGAAATACGTGCACTTTTCTTAATCAACTCATGGTTATTCCAAAGTTTAAGCTTAGGGGCAGCCATCAAGCGTATTTAATTGAGTTTTTGCACAATGCACGCGAAATGCGGAGGATTTATTTTACCATTTTTCTGCTTTTACGTGCTGAAACAGCAGACGGTCGACGGTGTTGGGCAACGCCCGAAGCGCTCGCTGCCGAGTATCGCATGTGGCAATAGTTATTTGCTTTTAACGCGGTTTGTCAAAATATAAGGTTAACTAGTTTGGAACAATTTAATATCGAGCAAATTTTTGGTTATTTTCCTTAATTAGAACCAGTTATATGCACAAAACAAAACACGATTATCGGCTGGCCGCGTTTTCCAGCACTGAACGCCCATTTGACAAAACAACACTGATGATGATTTTGCCATATGAAACGGCAAATATATACACATATATATAAATATATACATATATATATTTTTTTGCAAAAGCAATGCACTTTTATCTGATTAGTCGGTTATTTTTACAGCTCGTTAATCATTTCACATAGACTTCAGCAGCGGCGGCTGCACATTTTCAAGGCAATAATCGCAAGTCGGCCATCGCCAGCTGTCACTTGGCGAATTTGGGTTTCCCAATTCGATTTTTCACTGGCCCTTACGCTCTGGCATTACCTTTGCACTTATTCTTATTGTTTATACACTACGGCTAATTATATTTTACATGGTTAAGCCACAAAACTATGAGAGAAAAAATGCACATCTGTGGATGTGGATGAGTTTTGAGTAACGCCGAAAAATAGCCGAGAAGAAGGGTTAAAAATTGTTACGTATATATGTTACGCAACACTGGTCGCTGGGACCGAAAAGTCTGGCAGCACTGTTTTTTTACATATATTTTACGCATGCAAGTACATGGGAAAAGGGTGCGAAACCTTACTATGAACACGAACGTAAACAAACAACGTAAAGGTGTAGTGTTGGTTAATGCCTTAATTCAGTGCTGCCCATAAGCGGGCGAAGTTTACGTTGCCAGCGTTAGCCAACACTGGTATGATTTCATGGGGTTTTACGTTCAGTTTGAAATGTGGATGTCGATGAGTGTTGAGTAACGCCGAAAAATAGCCGAGAAAAATGGTTAAAAATGTTACGTATATGGGCATAAGACTAGGAGTAAAATATAAAAAAATAAAAAAAATATTGGAATTTTATTAAAATTATAAAGTTTTAGAACAAGACTGCAATACGTTCTGTAATTAAAATGTTTTAATGTAATTTATAATTACAATTGTTAAATATAAGACAAAAAATTGCTAATAAATAAATATTGGAAATGGTTCCCAAAAATTCCTGAACATTCCGGACTTCTAAACTTTTTAGTTTTGTTTAAGTGTAGCTATAAATAAATAAGTAAACCTTAAATAAAATTCATTATTTATAATTAGTTTCAATACACTGTAAAGTTGTTTATTCGAAACATTACTTTAATTGATTTACGTTGAATTCAGGCCCGACCACTTTTCAATGTTCTCTTTTGTGGGGCGGCACATAAACTTGCTGCTGCTGCTGCCCTTGGCGATCCCCGCCGCGGTAACGTGAATGTTGTTGCTGCTGTTGCACTTGGTGTTGCTGCTGCTGTAGTTGTTGCTGCTGCTGCTGCTGTTGACGCTGTGGAGCATTGCTCAGCGGCCTGTTTTGGGCATCTGTAATGGGCAGTATGTCCACCTGGAGCACTTCCTCATGGTTGCCATAGCCCAAAAAGAAGACCACACAAGTCTTTTCCGAAACACCCGTGATCTCAGCCTCGTAATACTAAAAGAATTAGAGGAATTATTATTATTAGATTTCTTATTTTTGGTTGTAGAAATTACTTACTCTTCCGTCGTCCCAATACTTGGCCATGCACAAGTCTCCCTTCTGCCACATCCAGGCATCGCCAGGCGTCATACCGTATTGCTCCCTTGGCGCCGCCTGCTGCTGAGGATGGGGAACTGAAACTGAAGCTGAGGCAAAGGGCAGCGTTGATGGCGTTGATTCCTGATTAGCCAGGCCCACACCTTGACTCTTGAGTAGGCTCATGGCAAACTCGTTGGCCTCCTTGCTCTGGAAACCCATAATCTTGCTGGGATCGTATGTATAGCCATTCGCCAATTGACTGTAGTTGTGATGCGAGTTGTTCCGGGGATTGTGATGCTGTTGATGCTGCTGCTGCTGCTGATTCTGTTGAGTTTTCTGAGCGGCCTGAGCCTTTTCTGGCTTTTGAGAAGGCAACTGTGCTGACTGCTGCTGCTGGGTTTCCACTCCTGATCCCGACTGGCGATTGGCTTGTCCCTGGTTGCCGCCTGCCTGACGGCGGCGATTCTCTCGCTTGGGTGCACTGCTCACCTTGAGATTGGCCGTCTCCTCGGTTACCTTGCTCAAACGTGCATTGAAATCCTCACCAGAATTGGTCGAGGGCTTGCTGGATGATGCACCAGCTGCATTGAATACATTCGAGCCTGCCTGCGGCTTACGCTTGTTTCCATTAGCATTTCCATTCTCTCCGCGACTTGATCCCCCACGATTGTTACCTCGATCGCTGCCACGACGATTGCCGGGATGATCTTTTCCATTGGTTGCTTCTTGGTCGACTTTCACCTCGGAATGGCTCTTGGCTGGCGCGTTATCCGGGCCATTGCGCGTAGATCCTTTGGCCTCTGGTTTATTTCTTCCACCTCCTCGCTCATTGTAGGATCCTGCTCCCCTCTCTCGGGGCGGTCTATCTTCCCTGGGAGGCCTCTCCTCACGCGGAGGTCTTTCCTCTCTTGGTGGCCGCTCTTCTCTCGGTGGTCTGTCATCTCTTCCGCCGCCTCGATTGCGGCCGCCGCCCCTGGAGGAACCAGCATGACCACCGCGATGGGCAGCAAAGCTGCTCGAGACATTATTCTCAAATCTCGAGCGATCCGAAAACTTGCCACCGCCGCCATGAGCTGAAGATCTGCTATCGGCTTCGCCGAACCTTGAGTTTCCGTATTGCTTGAAAGGATTATAGTGATTGGCAGTAGTTGGGGCAGTTGGAGCTGGAGCAAAGGTCTCAGCAACGCTGGCGGCCGGAGTCTCTGTGGCGGGCAGTTTTGTGGTTAGAAAATCAAACAGCGTGGCATTAGCTGCCGGCTTTGCCGCTTCAGCCTCTTCCTTGGCGGTGGCACCACGCTTGCCCTCTCGGCCAGGTCTTTCGCCGCGTCCCGGGCGGCCCATTGGTTCGATGGGACCCACGCCACCAGCTTCCTTGCGTCGCTTCAAGTTGAACAAAGCACGCTCAAGGTTGTTCCTGGTGGCGTGCAAGGCACTGCGTGCCTCCTCCTCGCTGAAACCCTTGTCCAGGATCTTCTTGATGTTGTGATCGACGATGTTTTGGCCACCGCCGCCAAAGACCTTCTTGCCGCCCGCCTTCGTTGCCACGGCAATTGCCTCGTTGCGCATGGCATTAAACTCCTCGTTCTCCTTTGCCGGCTTGTCCTTATCGCCAGATGATCCCAGACTCTTAAAGTTCCGCTCGCGCTCCGCGGTGGTGTCGATTTTTCGTCCGAATGCCACCCATGGCGGTGGCATTGTGTTCCCACTCAAAGGGCGGCCACTGCGGGCATACTTGAGCATAGTCCTGGCCAGATCCCACTTCTCGTAGAGGGCATCCACCCGGCCGCCGAGTAGCTGCAGCTCAGTGGCACGGAGCATCAGGAATCCCTGCATCAGCTGCAGTTTCTCGGCCTTGAAGTAGATCTTACTGCCGGGCGCCACATTGAGATTCAGCTGCGGCACCGGCTCCAGCTCCAAGGCCTGGATCGAGTTCTGGCCGTCGCTCAGCTCCAGCTGCAGAAGACGCGGCGCCGCCTTCGATTCCTCATTCGCCTTGGGAGCGGCAATGTTTCGAACCCTCTGCACCTGCAGCACAATCTTCCCGGGCAGAGTGGCATCTTCACGCTTTGCGGGCAATGCTCCACCGCCTATATCGCGGATGTCTCTCTAAAAGTAAGAACGCACAATTAGATGGGTGATGACGCCGGTACGCCTCCTCATTCTCATACATACATTCAATAGCTCGGCGATGATTTTCTTGGGGTCCTCGCTGCCAGTGGCGGATGTCAGGGTTTTGAGGCCGTCCTCTGTCAGGTGCCTGTTATAAAGGTTACTCCACCACCCTCGCTATTGTTTTACGCTCAACTTACCAGCCGCTCTCCTGTAGTTTCTTGGCTAATTCCATTTTTTCATATAAACTTACTTTTTTGCAAACCGAATACTGCTAGCGATGGGAAAATGTATTGATGTGTACTCGCTAGTGGTGGCCAAGCGGCGGTGGGAAATATCGGTATCTCAATTCCAGTGTTGGTCTACAAAAAGCACGAAATACCGATATCCACCATCGATAAATTGATATTTTGATTCGCTCAGCGCTAGCCAGAGAGCCGCTCTCAATTTGATAGCCAGAATTTCTCTCTCACCATTTTACTTACATTTTACATTCTACATGAGAATTCGACCCCAAAAACGAGAATTCGACCCCAAAAAAATGTTAACTAACAAATTTGACACTGTTATTCTGTAAGCCTGGAAAACTTTGTTTTGACATTTTAACATTTTACTTTGAAATTCAGAGTGACCAAGGAACAAAAGTTTAAAAATATCAAACAAAATATCGCGATTTCGATGGATATTGATATATTGATAACAACAACCTATAAAAGGCCGCCGCGAGCTCACACGAATAACGGTTCGCGAGAAGAGCAAAAGCAAAGCAACAACGTAAAAACGTAAAAACGTACAGAGTGCGCGAAGAGAATTTGCCAAATTAACGAAAAGTGTTAGAACACCAAACGAAACGAAATAATTTTCCACGTTAACACATATTACACATCGAAAGTTGCCATTGATTGCCGGAAACAAATCTGCGGAAAGTGCGAGAGGCCGCCAGAAAAAAATAAGTGACGCGAGCAAACATCGTCATCGACCAATTTATAGAATCTACATAGAATCCAAAGCATGAATCTATCATTCGCTGGCTGCGGATTTCTGGGCATTTACCACGTCGGAGTGGCCGTCTGCTTCAAGAAATATGCCCCGCATCTGCTGCTGGAGAAGATTGGAGGCGCATCGGCCGGTTCCTTGGCCGCCTGCTGTCTCCTCTGCGATTTGCCATTGGGTGAGTCTTTTACCCGTGAAAACAGTGGCTGTGCAAGGAGGGTTTTGGGGTTCTGAACTCCCCCCTATACAATAGTACCCATTTTTATTAACTGTTCGGGTTTAATCATATTTAAAATAACATTTTTTGTTAAATAATACAGTTTTCCTTCTATTTGATGGCCTTTCCTAAGGTTTTATATTTTATTTAAAAAAAAAGAACCCCTCGAAAAATGTTGTTGCATCTTTCTCTGGTATTTTCGCCACTTCTCTCTCCCTTTCTCGAAACACATACATACATACGTACGAAACAGCTGACTGCAAAAACAACCACTGGGCAGTTCAGTGACTTTGTTAGTGGGCGGGAGAGAGACGGAGCGACGGAGGCAGAGCGAGATGCTGCGAGGCTCAATATAAAACGCATTGCATTGAATTGATAAGCTTGTTTTGCGTTTGTAGGTCGCTAGGAAGTCAATGGGGGTCTCTTTCTTAATAATTCTGTGCTAATGTTCGTGAGAGAGTGTGTGTGTGTGCGGTGGGTTTGTCAAATTATCGTGGGGGCTCGTCCGTTTGGGGGAAAACTACGCCGCAGTTGAAAAACCAAACGAAAACAGAAAAACAAGTTTCATAGGCCGGGGACCGGGCCGCGGGACAACCCGAAAATATACAGGCTATCCAAACACACGCTTACACAAAATACAGCAGAGGGCGCGAAAATATATAGCTTCATCTTAAGAAAACTAATTACTTAATAAATTATGATTGGCATTTGAAGAAGAAATATGTATAATCATAAATTATAAATTAAAAGTTATAATCTTATCTGAATTAGAAAAGAGTTTAATAATCGAGTAGATATAGTATGTTCATTGGATTTATAAAGATTATATAATATAATTGATAATACATTTTTCGTCATGGTGACTTAATAATATTATTAATCTTCCCAAAAACCAAATTATACGAAAAGATACTAGTACTTTAGCCCCAATTGTACCTATACAAGCATATATTTTGATCAAGAAGCTGAAGGTCGAGTGCCTATTTATGTATTTGTTTTGCTTAGGAGGCGCGTTCATCGAAAGTCGCCGAGGAATGCGAGGCAAAAGCTGTGCTATTGTGAAATCGGGGCTATATATAAAAACTATAAAATATATATAGGCCTGTGTAACACGAGTTCTTGTTTTCGTTTCGATCTTTCTGTGTAACGCTTCGTTTGTATCGTGGGTATAAACATGTCAATCAAACTCTGGGGGGAACACAAAACTAGCGAGAGAGAAAAACAAATGTCAGCTGGATTACTCATGGTTACTTTGCAGCAGTATGCAGATCGGCAAGGCTTATCATTTGACCAGGGTAATCGAGAGCTATAATCTGGAATAACGTCAGCAGCAGCTGTAGCAGCAGAAACAGCGTTCGATCGTTAAAATAATCAAGCGATTTTGTTGTTCCTGTGCCAATGGGATGATCATCACCCCCGGGGCTTAACATGCTCAATTTCCACTGACTCTGCTTTCATTGAAGTTGCCACACGGGAAAAAATACCTTTTCAATTTGGGTGCTTTTCCCGGAAACCTTAAAATAATCGGATTAAAAAGAGTATTTGTTCTATAAACAAAGGAAAAGCAGTCCCAAATCTTTCTTACTCATGAAAAGAAATAGTCGAAACTTGGCATGACATCATCAATTAATGTAAAGACTGCCTTGAATTTAATTAATCTTACTTAAACTGAGCTACAAACTTTGCGTACTTAATTTTTATCTTATAAGATTCCAAGAGATCGTTACTTACTCTGTGAACCTTTTATATTCGTCCGCTCTGGATAATTCCTTTTTGCATTCCCAACCTCTTCGCCTTTGTGGCAACCTCTCTTACCTACCTGATCTGCAAACACTCATCCATTTACTAGAAAGTTCGTTAGCCCGGCCAGGTGTTTTACCTGCGCAACCAGACTTTTCGCTGCAACGCCTGTGTAATTTCAGTTTCCACTTTAATTGCCGCAATTAAATTTGGTCGGTTGCATTCTGATCTAGGCCTGTTTAATGATTACTCAGCCCCGGAGCGTGTCTA
Organism: Drosophila bocki; assembly: GCA_008042715.1. NCBI lineage: Eukaryota > Metazoa > Arthropoda > Insecta > Diptera > Drosophilidae > Drosophila > Drosophila bocki. Next base: position 17,503 of record VNJY01001533.1, on the reverse strand, counting down.
ATGTGGACTTTAAAAGTCGTTATACCTTGCATGGGGTTTCGGGTCCTAAGTACACAACAGGTACAGTAGCGTTACACCGACAAAAGACGTTTTGTTTCGCCGGCAGATTAGATTTGTGAAAGTTGTTACTTGTTTTTCGTGTTAAAAACAGGTATCCTAAATAAGAGAAATGGTCAATACATCATTACCCTAAGCAACAAGGGGCTTCAATTAGTATATATTTATTTTCAACGATATTCTCTATAAAACCCCTTGCTATTTAAAACACTTTTAATATCTTTTATGATTGCATTTTCCATTTATAAGTCGTGTCCATTATAAACCTACTATTGTCATCAATTTCTATTGTCCACGTAATTCCAAACTTCAATCAAAAGGGGTTATTTAGATATAGTGTTGGAAAAACACCTCTTGGAGCTAGCTCTTTTATAGGCCTATTCATTCATGACGATCTTTTATGGACCCCATTTATCAGCTGATATTTTGCACTTCCTCTTTGTTGTTGGTACTCGAACCACTTGAACACGAGCAGAAATGGCACTTTAGTCGTTGATTAGTGGGGATCGCCACGCGAACTTGTCATCGTATCGTGTGACGGCACTCCAAACTATACATCCTCTACAGCTTTCTCCGAAAGGCCTTCATAATCCCCTCTTAGATGATTGGGTTTTTTATTTACGATCACGTTGAAAAACCTCATCCTGGGCATAGTTACAAAGCTATAACGTTATAAACAAGCTGCCTTATCAGTTGATGAAAATTGCCCTGTTGTGATGGATTCTCCCTGCTATAGTGGTAAGGATCAAAGGCCGCTAAATTAAATAAGCTAAATTTCTACATTTCTAAATGCAAATCCGTAAATACAAATGTGTTTATTTTTAGTGGAAAAGCCAATGCCCGACCTTCAGTAAAGTTCCCTCCGCCGACGCCGTCGGCTATCTGGAAATTTTTAGAAATCTCAACTGCAATTCATTGTTCGCATGGCGAGCACTTCTTATAATATGTATATATTCATTGCTTATCGGTTTGATTTACCTTTATTGGGCTTGGACACAGCGTTATCACGGGGGAGTCATGTTTTTTGTGGCCGATTTCCGTCGCTTAAAGTCCAAGTTGAGGGTGGTATCAGATATTCGCTTACGTAGTATATATATTTCTGAATGGCGCTGGTTCGATTTCGTTGAAGCAGGCAATACGTAAAAAATGAGTCAAGTGCAGTTTAGCATTCTGAGTCGCACATCTTGGAGCTCTTTGTTTGATTTCAAATCGATTGCTATCTATCTATCTACATGGCCTGGGCGTAGTTGTGCATTCGATTGACGTATTTTGCATTGGGCTTAGTTTCCTAGTTTCAGATGATTAGAGTACAAAGCAAATACTATATCTGCACTTATTTACATGTGACTTGCAGCTGGGCTTTTACACCCTGTATATATGTATTGGACACATTATCAGCTCTGCGGGGTCCTCTTTACTCGTATATGTGGCGTATCTTTCAATGATCCTCCTCCGCTCAATCAATCGCCAATGCAAATGGGGCTGTTCATCATCATTGAAGCATCATTATTGTTGATTGACACAGTTTCTGCGGCACACAAAACTAATCCACGATGACACTTGATGGGCCACAAGCCGAGTTTCGAATGGAATCAAATGGAACATGTGTTAGGAAGGCTTGATTCGAGGCTAAAGTTAAAAGTAACCTTGTTTGTCCGTTTATTTCATACTTAATTTCCTTTAAATCTGTTAATATCAGCTCATATAAGGTCTATCATCCCTGGAGAAGAGCTATAGGTGTTTCTGATCATTATTAAATTATTTATGTATCAGCAATCTAGAAACTTCTCTAGTGTCTGAAAATTACAGTACAGAATTCGTGCCTAAAGGTAGCTATAAGATATTTTCCGTATCCAATGGATCGAACCGAAAGAAAGCAGCTGAAGGGCAGCTGCATAAGGTCAAAATTCCAGCCAACCTTTCTCCTTTCTCCCTAACGTCCTCCCAAAACCCACCCTGAATAAAACAAAAAGAACGATAAAAACATAAACAGAAATGAAAGCAACATTTACGAACGATTCCCCATATTCCCATGCGCCGAGAACTCACGGCATTGCAATGTGACCTATATAAAGCGTACACAGAAAAGTTCTACAGTTTGGGTCAATAGTATCTTGATCACCTGGTGCAATATATAAATTATATCTCTAGTAATTACTTGAATGGATTATATTCCAATTATTATTGGATTTAGAGTAGATTTGAAATTAGAATCATCTAAAAAAGTGAGGTAATAATTTCCAATTATTATAATATTAAAATGTCATAAAATGAATATTGTGTAACAAATGAGTAACTAATATAAATGTAAAAACTAAAAAATTGAAGGCAGGAATGTAAATAAATAAGTTATAGAACTCCTAAAGACACCTAATCCAAATTTTGAAGGCCCAAATTTAAATTTAAATTTATATAGAAAGGTTCCAAGAAGTAATACCCCAAACCCTTAAGATATATTTAATTTTCCCCAATTAGTTTTCTCCGAGAGTAAAGGGCTTCTTATATTGACAGATGCTATTTCAAGAAATTCGAAACAAAGAAGTCTTACAAGTCACCGAATAAACAGACCGACTGTGTAAACATAATTACTATGCCCACTGTAAACATATGCGCGTATGTATGTACATATTTATGTATGAAATGCTTCGTAAACTATGCGCAAGCGGAAGAAGCAGAAAATTCATGAATTCTTGTTTTTGTGCTCGTCGAATACAACCACAATATCACGTGATGAGGCCTTTTTGTGGGCGAGCGATACAGGGCCAGAGCAGAGCAGGAAGGGCACAAAAAGGGCGGAATGAGAGAGAGCGGTACATGAGATTTTGGGGGTCAGACCACGGAAATGGGGGTGTGTGCGTGTGTCGCTCTCTCTCTGTCTCTCTTTCTGCCTCTGCTTCGCGTTGAAAGTTTGTTGCCTTTCCTTTTGCCGCTGAAAGCAACAACTGCATGCGTTTGCCACTTCCCCTCCTCCTTTTTGTGCGCCTTGGGAACTTGTTTATTTATCCATTCAAGTCGAGCCCCCAAAAGATTTTGTATTTTTGGTGCAGCTCTCGTTTGTCTATATATAGATTGTGTGTTGTTTTCCTCTTTCTGTTGTTTACAAGTTCGTTTCGTTATGGTTTCGGGTTGCCGTTATGCGCCCGGCCTCCAAGTTGGGGCGTTAGATGCACTTGACTTGCGGTTACGTTTGACGTAACGTAAAACGGCAGACAAGTGAACATCGTTAGGTACAGTGGGGACCAAGAATTTAAGGTAGATTTGGTAAAATTTATAGTAAACAAATAAAAAAAACTAATAAAATGTTAAAATTTATATGTTAATATGTTTCCTCGTATATATGTAAATTTCGACTTTGACTCTATACGTTTCATTGAAGTTTAATAGGGGCCTAATCAATTGACTTAACCCCACTAATAATGCCATACCCACTTTTTTTAAAATGATAAAATTACTCTTGTTTTGCACATGCACTTTTGTTATTTACCCAAGAAAAGCTTGAAAACAAGCCATATTAAGAAGGCAGCACGTAATGCGATAGCGTTGTTTATTTGCATTTTCCTCCCTAGTTCATTATTGTTATTGTTGACAAATGAAAGCACTCGAATAGCAAAAACAAAATTTGATATGAGATGGGGGGGAATTGGGACCCCCACGAGTTCCGCCACGGGTTCTTAAGCATGGTTCCAAACTCCACCCGTAATAATAAAAAAAATAACTAGTAGTGTTCAATGTCATATCGGCTTTAAATAGTTTGGCCCGATAAGCAGCCCACCCGGGGGAGCGTTATGTCACTTGTTTGCTAACTATCGTTTTCCCCCATTGACTTGAGACAGGTCCTAACCTTAGCTTTCGCTAGCTATTCCGCGTTTTGCAGTCTTGTCTGATGGCCTGATTTCGTTTTACGTCAATTTCTGGAATAAAAAGAAAAAAAATGACATACGATTCGGATTCCGTGAATATATTCATCTAACCTTATCACTATCAATGCTTTAGGCCTTTCCGCTCCCATCTAATCGAAATATTTGGAAAGTGCTAGCGTGTGGCACTGCCGGGAGGTTGATTTCTTATCAACATATGGTATGAAGCACACGAGAAACTACTTTTTTTTATGAGTTTATACTATATACTCATATAGTATGGGAGCATAGGTTTGTAGATAGGTTTTTGTACCCACAGGAAATCATACAATAAAATATTATGTAGTATGTTGAAGGAACTTAACCAAGGGTCAAAGTATTAACCGGAGGTTATACAATTTTATTTATTTGTGAATGGAAATATTTAAATTCCTATTACGAAAATCATTATATTAGTTAAATACAGGAGGTAGCTCCACAAATACCACCTTTTTAATCATTTTTTTTTGTATTAAATTAAATGTAACTAATGGTTAAATTACTAACAGGAGGTTCTATGGAAATTGATGTCCTATAAATTTCATTCATTTTTACAACGTACGATGTGGCATTCGCTTATGAAACGCACTCTATTTTGTTTTTACGTTTCATTGTTGAGCTCTAGTTATGCCATATGGTGGGATCCATAATTTCTTATCAGCTCCATAAACTGTGTTGGGGGTCGAGTAGCAAATAGAACAAAACAAACACCTCCAAACCACTCAAGGTTTGTACGTCATTTCCCCTCCATAACCGGGGCGGGAATAACAGGCACTGCCAAGAGCACCACTTGACCCTTTGGTTGACACAATGACGCAAAACCAGCAGGCATCATCAGAGGCAGATCAGCGAAGCAGCAAAATCGGGGGGAAGAGCGATGGGAGATAGCCCATGTGAACTCATGAATATAAATATTATTATTGTATAAGTCTGATTAGCAAGGGTGCCGAATAAACGCAGTTGGTTTTCCCTGTCATAATTTCTAATAATAATACTACTAACAATAAAGGTTAATATAGGTTTAGACCTTTTTTTAGAGAACATTTCTAAAACTTGATGATGAGTAAACTTGCCATTTCAATAACCTTTTCAAAGTGACTTAAAACTTAAGTGGAATTAAATAGTTAAAGCTGCAATATGGAGGGCGTGACCCTTTTAATTAAGTCATTTTTTAAAAAGTTTATCTTTACTAATTACTCTACTTTTATTTCGTTTTACAGGCAGCATGACCTCCGACTTCTTCAGGGTGGTAAACGAGGCCCGTCGCTATTCTCTGGGCCCCTTCAGTCCCTCTTTTAATATCCAGACCTGCCTGCTGGAGGGCCTACAGAAGCATCTGCCGGACGATGCCCACAAGCGGGTGAATGGACGCCTGCACATCTCACTGACCCGTGTTTATGACGGCAAGAATGTGATCATTTCGGAGTTCGAGTCCCGCGAGGAGGTGCTTCAAGCCTTGTTGTGCGCCTGCTTTATACCCGGGTTCTCTGGCATTTTGCCACCACGATTCCGTGGTGTTCGCTACATGGATGGTGCCTTCTCGGATAACCTGCCCATTCTGGACGAGAACACCATTACGGTTAGCCCGTTCTGTGGCGAAAGTGATATTTGCCCGAGAGACCAGAGCTCACAGCTCTTTCATCTGAATTGGGCCAACACCAGTATCGAGATCTCGAGGCAGAATATTAATCGTTTCGTACGCATCCTGTTCCCGCCACGTCCGGAGTTCCTGTCCAAGTTCTGCCAGCAGGGATTCGATGATGCTCTGCAATTTCTGCATCGCAACAATCTAATCAATTGCCGGCGCTGCGTGGCGGTTCAGTCCACGTTTGTGGTCTCGGAAACAGTGGCTCAGCCCCAGGAGTTTGATCCCGAGTGCAGGGAGTGCAAGAAGCATAGAAAGGTAAGGGATAAGTCTATTTAAATTTAATAAGGAAATATTTAATGTGCTTATATTAATAATTAATTTTATTTTCAGGACGCTTTAAGCTCAAATATGCCACAAACAGTCTTGGATGTGATTAAGGATTGTATTGAACAGGCCAACAAGGGTTTGGCCAACTGGATATTCAAGCATCGCGGCATCAAGCTGCTTTCCCTGCCCGCCACAGTGCCAATGGACTTTCTGCTGGCCACCATTACCAAGTAGGTTTTTATATTTAGCTGGAAAGTCATCTAGAATTATTAACTAATCCTTATTTATATATTTTCCTTTTGCAGAATAACCGCTTTGACGCCAAAGCTGACGAAGCAAGCAAGAATAATGGTAGAGGACTTTATTGTTCAGTTGAATAATGCCATGCAAATACGGCTGCTCAATAAATTTACGGTAAGTTCAATGCTAAATACAATTCAATGTCATGTAAATGTTATTCTAAATCAACGACCTGGTTTTTAACCCTAATGAAAACCTTAATGGAAAAAAAACTTACAACTGTCTAGACATAAATCACCAAACTGTTTCTTCCTCATTCATTTAATTTTTGTTTAGACTAAGAAGACAATCAATAAAATAATTCAAACTCATGAATGAATTATTTTTCTTGCAGCTCTATGATCAGCCCCACTTTGATGCCACTGGACTCCTGCACTCTAGCCGTTTGTATGGACCTCGGGTATCCATTCTAGTGGATGAATGGTAAGCTGAAAATTTAAAAATATATTTTCAAATCAAGTTGCTAATAAATTAAATTAAATTTTAGTGGAGCCACCCCATTGGAGGATGATGTGGATAATTTTGAGCATGTCCTCAAAATGACAACGCATAACGATGCTCTCTATGCCTATTATTACACCGACAACAATACGAACAAGGTGAAAGTGACCGAGATTTTCGATATGACGGAGCACGATGAATTGGCCACAGATCTGCAGATATACGAGGGTTCCGTTGAGGATCATCCTAATCCACATCAGCACAGCCACAATACTGTGGTGAGTGAGTGGAATGGCGTCGAATCAGGTTAGTAGTTTATAAAAAAAATGTTATTTCTTTAGCCAAAAAATCACAAATCATTATTTATCATTTTTGCAAACAAATAAATTGAATCACAAACACCAAAACATTTTTTACAGTACAAATTATGCCCACGACACCTGAACTTCACGACGTAGCCTTTTAAAGCACTTAAAAAAATATATATAAAAAACAAACGACTATAAAAAATGCACGCAATTCATAAAACCCACTTTAGTCTTCAAATTTTCAAATATCATTGGCAGGTAAATGCACCAAAATTTGTACATTACAAACACCCATCGAATTTTACGATTTCATTTCGCCTGAAATTATTTAATTTGGAATTTTACTAATTACTATTCTTTTCCCAATCCTCTACAGACTTCTTCATCGATGCCCAGACACCGATTGTGGATGAGGACAGTAAATCCATAGCGCCGCAGTTCGTTGCCCGCCTTGATCTGGAGGCCGAGTCAGATGCTAGTGTCTTCAGTGATCCTGAGGTTGATCAAAGTTTTAGCACCAGCATTACGCCCAATAGCGATATGTATATAGAAATTGAATGAGCACAATGGGAGGAGTAGGAGGAGGAGGAGGAGACACGTCCCCGTCTCATCTTAGGAACTGTAACGAAACATCTCCAAAGCGGCAAAGCCTAGTAGCGTTTCCATTAGCTTAGGTAACTAGTTTTAAGTACGACCAACGTATGTACCTTAACTTAAATTAGCCGTAATGCTGCCATTGTAACATCGTCAGTTTTGTAAGCGGCAATTAGCAAATAATTGCATTCTTGTTATTATATTCACCTCTCGCATGACATGTAATATCATCTCTAGATCCCATCTGTGTTTAGGCCTAAGTTGATAATGTATAAATAATAAATAAATAAATAATAAACAAATGATTTTATAAAGTGTCGAGTGTTTAGATTAAAAGCAGAAAGGGGAATTTGGTGTGGTCTTTCCTATAGGATCCATGAATTTAGAATTTAAAAAAAGAAAGAAATCTAATTTAGGGAAGCAGAAGTTTATATACCCACGAAGTTTGCCATTAGATTAATTTTTTAAAATTATTAATTTTTTAAAATTATTAATTTTTTAAAATTATTATTAATTTTTTTTTAACTTTAAAATTTTTAAAATTTAAATTTTAAATTTTAAATTTTATTTTTTTAAATATTTTATTCCTTAATATTTTAATGACTTTTCAAAATATATATTACCGTTACCGTTAACCACTATCATATATTAATTTAAAAATAATAATTTATCCCTTATTTTTAATTTTGTACAAGTTTAACTACGTAAATAATTTTAAAACTGGGAAGATTCAATAAAATATGTTGTCGACCTTTTCCAATATATTTTATTTATAGGAAATATTTATGACTTTTGTTAATGATCATTTGATATATTTTTTTAATATTTGTTTCGGTAAATAAAAAATTCTTAAATATTATAAGCAAAAAATGCAATAAGTTCAGTTCAGAAACATTTTGAAATTAATATTCCAAAAATTAAATTGTTGAAAATATTTATGGTTAAATAAAACCTCATTAACATAAAAATATTAAATTTAAATAAATTGATAGACATAATATCGATAGATTCTGCGCATCATCGATCACAAAGTAGCCTTCGCGATAGTCCTACCGGTCAAGCCTCAACGATAGTTATCGATGATGAGCCATCGCAGTTTTCACATCTCTAACCCGTAGCCGAATTATTGTTTTTTGTTTCCACTAATTAAATTGCAAGAAAAAGCTTAAATTGTGCGTTTAAAATAGCGGCAGCTCGGCGGAGACACAATGGAGGCGGTGCCGCGTTTGCATATGCTGTGGTTCGCCCTCAAATCGAGTCCCGAAGGCACCTCCTTTTCGGCTCTGAAAAAGGTAAAGAGTGTGGCGAGAAGAAGAGAGAGACGAGACAATAAGGGGGAGTGTAGACGAAAGAAAATTAAGAGAGTTGCCAAAACAAAGAGGTGGCCCAATATTATAATTAAGTTGCTATCAGTCAATGCCGGGGAAAATTGCGTTTTTTTTCGGGGTTCCTCTGGCTGCCATTGCATTCTTTGGGGCTCCTCCAATTTTGCCTTTTCACCATTTTTAAGCTGTCTTTGTGTGGGGCGGCTGAGTCACCGCCATCATCTGACCCCCCCAGACAGCTGTTAAACAAAAAGTTATAAACAAACAATGGTGGGGGAGTAAATTGTTATATATTTATATGTGAATTTCTTTTTGAAGTTATGGGAACTTGAACTTTGGGGTTTTTGTTAATTTTACACCTAAAAAGGACTTGAAAAAGAAGCTTAGAATTATGTTATTTAACTTGGATTTCCTAAGCTTTAATTATTTTTAATAAATTTCTGTATAATTATTAATTAAAATCATTTGAAATTTTTTAAAGTTACTAATATAATAGCATACTTTTTGACTTACATTAAATTGATTTTAAAGCTCGTGTTTATTAGTTTTGTATTTAAATAATACTCCCCTTTTTTTTCCCCCAGTACATTGCCGAATTCTACCATGAAGATCCCGAAGCTTACTCCAAAGAGGTCCATGCCTTGGAGACCCTGCGCAACCAGGCCATGCGCACCACCAAGGATGGAGCACCGGTGATGAAGCGCTACTATTGCCAGCTTCATGCCCTCCAGAATCGTTTCCCCCAGCTGGTGGATCGCGGCATCTTTACCTTTACGTGGAAGGATCTCTACCACAGTGCCGTGCACGAGGTTAGCGATCTGCGCTTTGAGCGTGCTGCTGTTCTCTTCAACATTGCCGCCTCCCACACACAATCCGGAGCATCGGTGACCCGTGGCGATGTGGATGGCATGAAGATGGCCTGCACTCACTTTCAGGCCGCTGCTTGGGCCTATGGAGAGCTGAGGGAGCGCTATGCCAATGTCAATAGTGGCGGTGATTTCATGACCCAAGAGCTGCTGGTGTTCCAGCAACAGGTGTGCTTTGCCCAGGCCCAGGAATGCATACTGGAGAAGTCGCTGATAGACAACCGAAAGCCGCATATTGTGGCCAAGGTGACGGCCCAGATAGTGGTTTATTATGGCGCCGCTTTGGCGGCTCTGCTCACCGGGGGAGATGAGGGTCCTGTGGCCCAGGTCATCGATAGCTCTGTCTACAAGTTGTGGAAGAAGTATGTGCGCTTCAAGATCAATTATCTGAACTGCATCCTGTACTTGTACCAGGGACAACATGCCGAGGAGAAGCGACAGATGGGCGAGCGTGTGACCTTGTATGAGGTGGGTTTTTTTTATAAAAAAAAAATTAAGAAAATTAAGATTCTGAGAAAATTATTATAAGAAATTAAGAAAATCAAGATTCTTGGAAAATAATCTCTATAATTCTATTTCAGGCATCCTGGGAGAAGTTGGAAGAGGCACGCAAGGAGTCCAAGGGCCTGCCCGACCAGAGGGAAATCAATGAATCCCTCAGCTTCACCGCCGATGTCGTCGAGGCCAAGCGCAAGAATGCCAAGAATGAGAATGAGTTTATCTACCACGAGGCAGTGCCGGAACTCTCCACCATTGCGGCAGTCCAAGGTGCCAATCTGGTCAATGGCATTGGCTTTCAAGTCACCGATGAAGAGCATTCTGGCCCGGATATCTTTGCCAGATTGGTGCCCATGAAGGCCCATGAGGCCAGTTCTTTGTACAGCGAGGAGAAGGCCAAGTTGCTGAGAAAGTATGGAGCTTTGCTGGAGGAGAAGGACACCCAACTGGAGGCTTATATGAGTTCCCTAACCCTGGATAACCTAAACATCAATGAGGAGCAGGCCAACAAGCTGCCCCAGGGCATAGTGGATCGTTGTGCTGCTCTAAATGCCAACAAATCGGCCATTAGTGACCTTGTGGAGGCCATGTCGCAGCTGGCGGAGATAACAGCGGATGTGGAGACCAATTTAGGGGAGATTTCTCAAATGCTAGAGGCGGAGGCCAAGGCGGAACAGGAGTTCCAGTCAGCCAGTGGAGTACAACGGACACCCAATGCTCACATAACCGAGCTGACCAGAGAATACCAAAAGTACAGTGAGGCCCATGCCCGAGCTGGTGAATCCAACAACACTTTGCGCAATGCCATGAGCCTGCATGTCAACAACCTAAAGATTCTGGCCAGACCTTTGCCGGAAATCCAGCAACTGATGCCCAAGCTGAGCTCAGAGCTAAACACCACGGAAATCTTCAGGGATGTCAAGCTTATAGTCAACAAGGTGAACGAAATGAAGGCTCAGCGAGCTCAATTCCATGCCGATCTAAGGATTGCCATCAATGAGGATGACATAACCACCAAGGTGATAGCCCATGGGGGTCAGGAAGGTCTCCAGGCTCTCTTTGCCGCCGAACTAAGTAAACACGATAAAATGACGCAGTTGCTGGATCTGAACATGGAGGCGCAGGCCAATATACTGCAGGCTCTCACCGAGAATTATGCCAAGGCGGCGCCGGTACTAAAGACCCTCCAGGATGTCAAGCAAAAGAGGGAGCACTTTTACAGCTCCCTGGCTGTCTCCTATGATGTTTATGGTGATCTGATGGCCAAGTCGGCCAAGGGATTGGAGTTCTACAAGAAGCTGGCTGGAAATGTACAGAAGCTACTCACCAGATTCAGGTCTGCCAGGGATGTGCAGTCGGAGGAGCGTCAGCAGCGAATGCAGAGTGTTAAGGCGGCGGCAGCCACACCTCCTGCGGTGAGTAAACCCCTAGCAGAAGCAGCAATCACTAACAGTAGCAGCAGCAGCACACCCAAGCTGAGGGATTACCTAAAGGCCAAGGCAGCCATGGCGGATGCCTCAAATCCCAGCTATGTGCCCACAGTGCGTCCCGTGCCCGTGGGCTCGGAGAATCCCACACAGGCCGCCTGTTCCTATGCCACTGCATTACCACCGCCAAATGAGCCACCGCCGCCGTACAGCTTGACCCAGCAGCAGTACTTTGATCCCAGTGCCGCTGGCTACACGAATCCCATGTATCAGCAGCAGCAGAATGTTGCTCCGCCGGCCTATAAGGCTCAGGCATCACCCAATTCCCAGACGCTGCATGGAGCCTTGGCGCAGATGAGTTTGCAGGCCCAAACCTTGGATCACAATCAAGCGGGTTTGGGCTATAGCTATGGTTTTCCAAGTGGAGCGGTACCTCCGCTGGCCTATGCGGCGCCTGGAACTCCAGCTAGCTCTGCCTCCCAGGGATTTAGCTACCAGCAGCCCTTGTATGTGGCCACATCGGGGAATAACAATGCCAGTGAGGTGCCTTCAGGCTCTCTCCAGGCTCCCTATGCGGTGAACACCTACCAGGGATCGGCGGGAGCAGGCTATGCGGGAGGAGCATACTCACAGGCTGGTCAAAATCAACAGCAAGTGGGTTATCCTTCGGCATCAACGGGTTATCCAGCGGGACAGGCAATGGGATTTGCTCCAAATCAGCAGCAGCAACCTGGAGGATATGGCCAGCAGCAGAATCAACAGCCACAGGTGGCGGGTTATCCTCTAACGCAGCAGATATCTACGGGTTATCCGCCATCTGTGACGGGATCTACAGGATATCCGCAGGCACAGCAGCCTTCGGTTTATCCTCAGTCCCAGACGCCGCAGCAACAGGTCACCGGTTATCCACAATCCCAGACGCCGCAACAACAGACTGCGGGTTATCCGCCAGCTCCAACACCTCAGCAACAAGCTCCAACCTTTTCTCAAACTCAAACAACGCAACAGCAGGCGTCAGGATATCCACAGACCCCAGCACCCGCTGGGTATCCCCAAGCCCAGACTCAGTCACAGCCCCCAGCTTACACGCAACCACAAGCGGGTTATCCAGCACAGCCCTCGCTGTATCCCTCCCAGGCAGCTCCTGTGATGCCCCCGAATCCTGGTCAATCCTTGCAGTATCCCCAGGCAGGTTCATCTCCTGCTCCGGCTCCTGAGGCATCTCCCATTCCCAACAATCCTCCCGTTCCCTCGCAAGCTCATCCCCCTCAACCTTCAGCCACGTACAGCAGCTATTCCAATCATCCCGGCTACAGCTTCAATCCCCAGACGGGCAAGTACGAGTACAGCAGTGGCTATCAGCAGGACAGCAGTTCGGTGAAGGGAACCCAAGGATCCCAGAGCTATCAGTTCAGCCAAAGTGGCCAGCAGCAAGCAGTTGGAACCACAGACTCGGAGAGTGCCAATCGCACTAATCCGGCCACAGGATTTGATGTAAGTTCAAAACTTACTTTTTCTTTTTATTTTTTAGAGGAAAAGCTAATTGAACACTTTTGTTCAACAGTCGCCCATTGTGTCCCACACCAAGGCGAACCTGCCAGCCCAGGATCCCATGGCGGCCGAAGGAAATCCCTCAGAGTCGTCCCAATACTACACAACTCCCTATGGTTACCAGCAGCAGGCGCAGCCACAGCTAAAGCCCACTCCTTTGGCGCCAACGAATCCCACATCGGGTTCCATTTACATGCAGAGCGGAGCCAGCAGCATTGCCAACACCCAGACCACCACAAGTGGGCCACCCTATGCCTCCTCCACTGCCTCGGTTAAGCCGCAGGCGGAGACCAAGGTGGAGGCCATCCCACCCAAGGTATCCAGTAGCAATGTGGATCTGCTAAGTGATCTGGACATTGATTTATCCGTGGCTGTGCCGCCACCTATGATGCCCCAACCCGTGCTGCAAGCCACGCCGCCAGGCAGCCAGGTGGAGAGCTTAGCTCCAGCAACGCCTGAAGTTCCCCCAGCAGCAGCAGTTCCCGAGGAGATCACCCCCATTCCTGAACCCTTGCCAGTGGCTAATCTCAAGTCTGGTAGTCTGGATAATCTCTCCAATTGCTCCGATTTAAGTTCTCTGGAGAACTTTGATTGGGATTCGGTTTCACTCACACATTCCGCCAGCGAGAAGCAGCAGCCACTTAAGGCAACAGCTGGAGCCAATGGCCATCCCAATAATTTTTCATTCCAAGCCGAAACATTCACCGATGAGAAGACTACAAAATATTTCCAAAAGGAGGTCGAAAGCTATGAAAAGTTGCTGGAGAATCTCCATGTCAAAATGCTGAATGGAAAGACCCAGCTGGGGGCCAAGTGGCACGAGTTGCAGCAGAAACTGGACAAGGAGGCAAGTGCCAGCAAGCGATCCACAACGATTGCCAAGTTGTTTCCCGAAAAGAATCGATCCCTCGATTGTTTGCCCTACGATCATGCCCGAGTGAAGCTGGACAAGCAGACAGATGACTATATCAATGCGGCTTACATGAAGGTGAGTTGTGGTTTTAAGGGGGTCTTCTCATTGGGCAACTTTTTTTTTTCGTTTTTTTTTTATATTTTATTTATAGCTTGGAATGTTGTGTATATGTCCTCAAAAAGATTTTTAGAAATTCGAAATACTTTAGAAGATACAGCCTTTTTTGTGAAGCAAGGTCTTCGCAAAATGAGCTTTTTTCAAACTTCAAACGCGTTTATCTCGAAACCACGTTTTTCGAGCTGGCGGCCATGATATCTACAGTTCAACTGAACCGATTTTCATGAAACAAAGTGGAATCGACGCAGAATTGTCACCATTCTCGGGTGACGGAACAGATTTTTTTAAAAATTTTTTTTCTATTTTTTTTTACACTAAACTCCAAAAAAAAGCTTGAAATCGAAATTTTTTTTTTTGAATGGCCGTCATTTTGTTTAAAAAAATTTAAAAAAAAATCTGTTCCGTCACCCGAAAATGACATCTATTCTGATTATAACCCCGTTTTTATTTTTCATTTCGGACGCTCTGGAGACCCTGAATCGTGGCCGCCAGGACGACACCTTTTTTTTCGACCACCAAGTTTGAAGTCTCATTACTCTTTGAACAACCCTCGTATCGAGGCAAAAACAATTTTTTTATTTACTTTGAACATTTTTTAATACAATAAATAAAAAAAGTTTTCAATTATTCTTTGCGTTTTCAAATAAGAATTTTTTTAAAAAGGGTCCAAAAAACGGGTTTTGAATGAGAAGACCCCCTTAAGTTTTAACTAATAGAGTAAATAATTTGTTAATTTCTTTTTGATTTCAACACAGAACTTGAGTGCCGGCTGCCCGAACTTTATTATTGCTCAGACTCCGCAGGCAAATACCATCAACGACTTTTGGTCCATGATTTGGTCAGAGAAGTCGCGCACAGTGGTCTGTTTGCATACCACCAATGAAGTGAGTTTAGCTTTTTTTTTAAGCTTTACCAAAAACTTGAACTATCTCCCCCTTCCCTTCTAGCTCTTTGATCCATTTTGGCCACAAAGCTTGGATCAGACCGCGCATTATGATGACTACAGCGTGACCTGTGTGAAAATTCAGCAACTCAGCCACTGTTCTGAGTATCAACTGAAGTTATGCATGCACGGAGCAGATGCTGTTTTGGATTTATCCCTGCTGCAGTTGAAGCAGTGGACCAAGGGGTAAGGATTTTAAATTTAAATTAAAATGCGAAGCTATAACTCTTGTTTTATTTGTTTAGATCACCTGCTCAACTTTTGGGTGTGGCTGAGAATGCTTTGGAGACTCATCGTCAGCGTTGTAAGGCAGCTAATGCTCCACATTCGCCGCTCATTATGAACTGCCTGACGGGCTCAGAGCGTTCCGAACTGGTGGCCATTGGAGTGTGCGCCGAAATAGCCACCCAGACCAAGCAACCTATGCTGATAAGTAAGGGGATTTTAATGGTAAACTTATAAATATATGTTAAACTTTTACTTTTTCTTAACAGATTTGGTTGATGTTTGGTCCCGCATTTGTGCCCAGCGTCAAAACTCTCTAAGAGACTCGGCTATCCTAGAGCAGTCCATGCAGATTGTGCTCTGCAATGCCCATAATGTGCTCAACAAGCGTAAGAATCGAATATTTTAACAAGCTATTCAGAAACCAATTAAATATATTATTTATTAGGTGGCATAATGACATCGTATCAAATGAAAATGGCACCGCAGGTGACTGCCAAGGAGCAGCAGGAGACCAAGGATCCGCTCAATGAATTGGATGCCCTTTGGAAGCTTAAATAAACTGACTGAACTGAACCAACAACCAATTGTGGCAGATAACTAAAGATTTATCGTGTGCAAAAAATACCTATTTCTACAAATTTGACATTGTTGCAAACAATTTAAAGCAAAGCAAAAACAAATGAAAAAGTATTTGAGAGGATATCGAAATCATTTTGTAATCTATATCATATATCGTAACTGTAATATTGTCTTTAACAACTGTTATATGAAATTTAATTCGAAGCTAAACGAATCGTGATCGTGATGTTAATGTGGGATATTTGTCAAGCGTTTCAAACCACTCTATACGAGTATATTTAAATATTATATATATATCAATGGACACTATTGGATATTATTGTCAAACATTTATAACACTTAATAAAATGCATAAAATATAACAGTTTGGTTGAATTTCTTCTAAGAACGTCTGGGGGGTTTGAAATCTCTAAAAAGGTTTAAAACTGAAAATGTTAAATATTATTTTAGATTCAAATTAAATCATTTTTCGAAGTCTTAAATTTGGTTGTAGTCCCAAAATGTATAACACTTAATAAAATGCATAAAATATAACAGTTTGGTTCAATTTCATGGGGGTTTGAAATCTCTAAAAAGGTTTTAAACATTTTAAATCATTTTTAAAAGTATTTTTAAAATTTTTTTTTGTAGTCCTAAAATGTATAACACTTATTAAAATATATAAAATATAACTTTACGACTTAATTTCAGCTAACAGCTCCATTTGGGATTAAAATCTCTAAAAGAGTTTAAAAAAGAAAATGTTAAATATTATTTTAGAATTATTTTAAATATTTTTTGGAATTACTAAATTTTTGTTGTATTCTTAAAATTAATAACACTTAATAAAATGCATAAAATATCTATTGTTTATTTAATTTCTGTTAAGAACTCCAAGCTGGTTTGAAATCTCTAAAAAAGCTTCAAAACACAAAATGTTTAATATTATTTTAGATAATTTTAAATAATTTTTTGAAGCTTTTAAATTGTTATACCCTTGCAGGGTATTATAATATCAGTCAGAAGTTTGCAACGCAGTGAAGAAGACGTTTCCGACCCTATAAAGTATATATATTCTTTATCAGCATCAACAGGGGAATCTTTCTAGATATGTCCGGAAGAAATCGATTTTTTTTTTGCCATTTTTGCAAAATTTTATAAGGGGTTACATCATTAAAATTTTTGATTTTGATAAAAAATTGAATTTTCAAAATTTTTAAATGAAGTATGCAGATTTATTAACTGTAGAAAATCTTGCACAGAACAGTTTTCCGATTTAAAATTAATGCTCTTTTGGTCGAGTTATGATATTTTTAATTTTAAAAAAATTAAGAAGTTTTTTAATATAAAAAATCCGATTTTATAATACAAAATAATATTTTTCTAAGTCAAGGAATCATTTCCGACCCCATAAACCATATATATTCTTGATCAGCATTAACATGCGAATCTTTCTAGACATGTCCGGAAGAAATCGATTTTTTGGCCATTTTTGCGAAATTTGATAAGGGGTTACATCATTAAAATTAGCAAAAATGGCCAAAAATTTTGATTTCTTAAAATTTT
>VNJY01001522.1:0-13772 GCA_008042715.1 Drosophila bocki | reverse complement strand
ATCATTTACATAAAGGGTGAACAAAAGCGGACCAAGTACAGAACCTTGCGGCACACCGCGTTTTGTAAACTCAAAAGAAGACGACACATTTGACACTACGACAGATTGACGACGGTGTTGTAAATATGATGTCATTAGTTTGACAGCAGTTTTTGAAAATTAGAACTGATTTACTAATTTTGCACAAAGGACATTATGATTAACGGTGTCAAAGGCTTTACTATAGTCAAGTAGTACAAGAAGCGTCACATTGGAGTTGTCAGCATATTCTCGTATATCATTTGCTATTTTTAAAATTGCCGAAGTGCAGCTGCGGTGTTTCCTAAATCCTGATTGGTTATTATTCAGTAAAGCGTTATCATGGATGAACGAGTTAATTTGAGATGCCATTATATTCTTAAAGGCCTTTAATAGATACGGAAGAATAGAAATGGGCCTATATTCTTTGTTTGCCTTCGGAACAGGGATAATTTTTGCGAATTTCCAACGGTCTGGAAACGTGGAAGTTGTAAAGGCCGTGTTGAATATATATGTTATGTATTTCAGGATTTTTGGTAACAATACTTTTATAAATTTAGGATTAATGTCGTCAAGTCCAACTGCGTCTGATTTGATTTTAAGAATATTGACGAGCACTTCACACTGATCACAGAGGTTCCGAGGTACTGATCTCAGGTACATATTGTTTTCGCAGATTTCAGGTACATTGCATTTCGACAGACTTGTGTTTAATTCCTCTATGTCAACATCCTGTTCCGGCGCTGCTGGTTTCCGGCCTATTCCTAATGGCTTTATTTCTTTCCAAGTTTGTGAGGTGGATGCTGTTGTTTGGAATCTGGCGTCCTATACCTTTTCCACTTTTGGTATGCGTCATTTCGGGATTTTATTGCTAGCTTAATGTCATTATTAAACCAAGATTTGACGGAATGTTTAATCACTTTTGTTTTGACCGGAACAAAGATTTCGTTGTTTTGAAACTGTCCAAGTTGCTGGTCTACTGATGGAGATACGAAAATATTATTCCAGTTTCACTTATTAAATTCAGTCATAAGCAAGCCATAGTCAAGCCATTACTCTTCATTTATTTCTATACTCGATTCACTTGGATTCTTGCAAATAGTCATTACATCTAGCATTTCAAAGTAATCTCCGACATATACATACGTGTTGTGCGCCTCTTAGGAAGGGACATCACTATAATTAAGTAAAATATGAACAATTTTTATTAATATTTCTTAAGGTAAAAATGTTGTCAACTTTCCGAGATACAGTGTCCCGATGCACACGAAAAAAGGTACATTGGCAACAAAATTCTGGCGAACTGGGTGGGTCAAATTCGGAAATTTAAATTAAAATTTAAATAATGAAATGATCTGGATAAATTATGACGCATGAACTAGAATATTTTGAAAATATTGAAAAATACAATTTTTTTTTTAAACCTATTGTTTGAAAAACAATTAATTTCTCATTATATTTCAGCGTCAGCTTCAGCTCTCTGTGTCCGCGGCTGCAAAAAGCTGAGCTCGTTGATAAGCTGCCCGCGTATAAGCTCGCTTATCAGCTCCGCATTCCGCCAGTGTGCGCGCGGCCTATGAGTAAGTAAGCTTTGGTCAAACTAATCGTTTAGTTACGCTCTCCTATTAGCGTTCAGAAACACAAACACTCTACTTGAGAGCGCGCACACTGAAAGCGGAGTTGAGCTGAGAAAATTTCTTTGAAATTATTAGCTCGCTTATCAGCTCCGCTCTCAGCTCTGCTTTTCGCCGCCAGTGAGCGCGGGGCCTAAGTAATCTGATACCTGTATATCCGATTTTTTTCCCTCCTCCCTCTCCATCTCTTTCCCATCCACTCATACATACATATTTTGTTTCTATCAAATCCGACCCCCTTTAAATATCATAAGAGAAGCTCAGTCACGCCAGGTTCTCTTTAAAGAAAATTTTTAAAGATTGGGACAAGAGTCTTCGACGAACGGTGGGCTGACGTGAGATGGAGAGTGTCAGTCTCCGGGTTACCGAGTGAGAAACGGTTTTATTTTGGTATTTGGGTCTGGCCGAAATCTTGCGAAATACATATATTTTAGCGTGGGCCAGCGTTTGGGTTCATGTGTGTATATAAAATAATAGAGAAACTTTTATTTTAACCTCGTTTTTCTGAATGTGTTTTATTTATTTCTCTTAATGCATGGTTTGTCCGTTCGTGGGTTTCATGTTAGTGCGACTTTATGTTTCAGAACAATATTCAGGATTGTTTCATAATAATATTCAGGTTTCATGAGTGTATATAAACTAATAAGAAAGCTTATATTTCAACATCCTTTTCCGTGACTGTATTTCCCGAATCCTTCTGGTCTCCTTGTCTCCGGCGTCACTCGACGGCCGGTTCTCCCTTCTCGTGGTCGCCGTTTTCTCCAGCGTCACTCGAAAGCCGGTCTCACTTTTTGTCTTAAGCGAAATTGAATTAAACTTCTCTTCGCGAAGTTTGTCCTGGTTTGGTTTTGTCTTCTGGAAGCTTCTGTCATCACTTCCTCTCGCTCTTTCGTATGGAGTTTGCTGAGTTTGCGGGTGGTGACAGGAGTTACCCTAACTATCGTATCGTTAAATCTAACTTATATATTTATATGGATGAACTGGCTTATTTTAAGTTCCCTATATGACAGGCTTATATACATATATGTATTTTAATTTTCTAGTCGATGGCCCTGGCAGCTTGTACTATATATTAACATGTTAGTTTTAGCGATTCTAACATTTAATAAAATAAAAACAAGAAAGGAAGCTAACTCCGGCACGCCGAAGTTTTTATACCCTTGCAGATTGATTTTCATATTTATATCATAAATTATAATGCCGAAAACAGACACTAAACAGAGTTTCATAACATTTTACCTATTCTTATTATGTTTACAGTTTGACAGTTACAGTTTTACATTTGCAGCTTTACATTTTCTCTACATCTGCTGATCGCTTCTATGGCAGCTATATGATATAGTTGTCCGATTTTCATAAAATTTATACCAAAATTCTGAAATAATACCAGAAGCTTATGTACCAAAGTAGATTAAAATACGTTAAAAAACAACGAAGTTATAATTTTTTCGATTAACTTCCCGATCGTTCATATGGCAGCTATAAGATATAGTGGTCCGATTTTCATAAAATTTTTACAAAATTCTGGAATAAAATTAAATGGGTATATCTTAAAAATGATGGAATAATATTGAAAAACAGCCAAGTTATAATTTTTTTTGTAAAAATTTATCGAACATTTGTATGGCAGCTATATGATATAGTCGTCCGATCCGGCCCATTCCGACATATATAGCAGTGAGAGTATATAGAAGACTATATGCAAAGTTTCATTCAGATAACTTTAAAACTGAGGGACACGTTAGCGTAGAAACGGACAGACGGACGGACAGACGGACGGACAGACGGACATGGCTAGATCGACTCGGCTGTTGATGCTGATCAAGAATATATATACTCTATAGGGTCGGAAACGTCTCCTTCACTGCGTTGCAAACTTCTGACTGAAATTATAATACCCTGCAAGGGTATAATAAATGTATTTTAATATTTATTTGAGGGGAGTCGGTTGACTCCTCACTAGGTCCGCAAACAAAACCTTCTCCGGGTTGCGAAAATTATGATTAACCTGGGGACCGGACGTCCCCACGTTTTGTTTGCATGAAATCCGCAAAAGTACCGTTTACAACATTATTATCGAAGTTTTGGTCTGCTGGGTTAATTTTATAATATTAACAGAGTGACGAATTTAATATCTTTCGCGCCTTTTTTCAAAATCATTCGCAAGTCTTTTATAATACATATTATAATAGTTAAACCATTTGATACATTTTAAATATCTAAAAAGGAGTATAATCCCAAAGGAAAAATATTTAATATATTTTAATATATTCACTTCACTAATCAAGAGATTCGATAGGAAAGCACCAAAGATAACAGTTTATGCGAATGACATAAGCATAATTATCACGGAAGTCTGTCCATCGACCCTCAGCTCGATCATGGAAACAACGCTCAGGGAGATATGTGAGTGGGCGGAAAAGGTAGGACTCAATATCAATGCAGATAAGACGGACCTTGTTCTCTTTACTAAGAGATACAAGGTGCCGCAATGGATCCCCCCGAAAATTAAAAAAACCAGACTGACCCCTAAAACACAAGTCAAATACCTCGGCATTGTACTTGACAGCAAGCTGACGTGGAAGGCCAATGTAGTAGAGAGGGTAAAAAAGGCCACCATAGCGCTATATGCATCCAAGAAGATGCTTAGCAGCACATGGGGCCTCTCACCCGCTCTAATGCATTGGGTCTACATATATATAGGTGGTGCGTCCGACTCTACTGTATGGAGTCTTAGTGTGGTGGCAAGCCATGGAGAAGAAAACGTATAATAAGCTTATGGAGAGAACCCAGCGGCAGGCACTGCTCTGCATATCAGGGGCGCTGAGGTCAACCCCCACCAAAGCACTCGAAACCATAATCGGTATATATCCCCTAGATATCCAAGCGCAACTGACAGCAGGAAAGGCGGCACAACGTCTGGTTGCATCAAGAAACTGGTCGCTACAAGGTTTCGGGCACAGTTCAATTGGTCGAGACATGAGCAAACTTACAAAGGAAAGCGTTGGACTGGCGAGTGAAAGAGCAGAAAACGTCCCTATCTCCCTAAGAAAGCTCCAAAGCGAGCTAGAGAGACGGGCTGACGCAAGCGCAAAAAGCAGGTCGAGGATTAATTCCGCAACCTGCAGAATATCAAAAATCATGTGTAAAGAGCACAACGAGAAACTCACTCACTACGTGCGGCATCTTCCGCGGAAGAACTGCAGAATGTAAGTGGGTATTCTAACAGGCAAGATACAAGAGATATACATACATTGTAATTTAGATACGATCAAATATCTGAACAATAGAAATTAAATTTTTCAGACAAACTTTGTCAAATGTGTCAAAATAAGATTAAATTTGGGTTTTTTTTCAAAAAATTTAGATTTTATTAGGATTAGTGTACTGTTTCCTTGTTCTGTAGACACTTAATAAAACAAAATTATAAATAAAAAGTCTTTAAGTAGTCCAAAGTTGTATCAAGCAAGAGTATAAAGAGTTGTTATGTTACATAGATTAGAATGTTTTTATTTAAATTGTTATGTCAAGACACGGTCAGGGAGGTCGTGAGGGTCATGACATTTGAGTCTTCTTCTAACTCGTGTTCTATGTTCAGAGGTGGCGAAGCTTCTTGCCAGACTATTAGGATGATTGTTTAGTTTTTTCATGTACTTTGTTGCAATAGTGTGAAGTTTGTCGCCGAGTTTGGGCACCTTCACGTCTCGTTCTATGTCACTATCCCGCATGTACCAAGGAGCCCCAGAGATCCTCCTTAACGTTTTTGCTTAACGAATCCGAATCTTGTTCAAATGACATCTTGCAGCAATTTCATAAACTTGAAGGCCATATAAGAGGGAGGTGGCTAGAATTGACTTATATATCATGACCTTAGAGTAAAGCGAGAGTTTGTTGCGGGGTGCAAGGAGCCATGACAGCCGGGAAACCAACATGCCCTGACCGCACTTATTAATGCCACTTTAACCTCGCGGGCAGAAAATTTGTCGACAAGTATACCTTTTTTTCAATCTTCGCCCCATCCTTTGGGTGTAAGAAAAAATCAAATGAATTATAGTTACACCCCGATATTAGCTGTTTACTATCTTGATCTGGCAACGCCATTCAATTTTCGCAGGCATCATTTTCGTCGTCAGAATACCGGCAAAATCGACGAGGCACAAATTTCTTCTTCTTCCTTTTTCACATCGTTTTTTTATATGGAGTTTGGCCACTATAACACGTGTTACACCGGATTTTCGTCGTCAGAGTACTAGGCTTATGTGATTAAAAGTATTTGTGTGTGGTTCGATCAAAAACGGTGTCTTCTAAAGGAATCTCAAGGATGCTCACACCCTGAAGGCAGATGTGGTGGAGAAGGACCTAGGTCTGGAAACCATCGTGGATGCCGACCGAGAAATGACGCTAGATGAGTCCGACGAAGGAGAGGACGGTGTACTGACCGTAGTAGCCAACCCGTTGTATAGAGGTGAGCCCAGTACTCATGGCACTCAGGGTGTTGCAGCTCAACCGCCATAAGAGCAAGGTCGCGTCGGCGAAACTCCTCATAGCCATGGAGCAAGGATCCGCCGACATAGCTTTGGTCCTCTTGGTAGCTTCCTGCTACATGGCACACGACAGGACGGCCCCACTAGAAGAACTCATGAGCCTGGTAGAAGCCAGCCCGAAGGACCAGCAACTGCTCGTGGGTGCAGACGCCAACGCGCACCACTGCGTATGGAGGAGCCTCGACATAAACGAGAAAGGTGAGTCCCTCTTAGATTTTGTACTCTCAACCAACCTGAGTATAGCAAACGTGGGGGAGGAACACAACTTTGTAGGTCCCACCTCCTCAAACGTACTAGATCTTACTCTTGTAAGAGAACAAGGTACTTTGGTATCAGAATGGAGAGTCCTTGAGAGACCATCCTTCTCAGATCATAAGTACATACGGTTCCAATACGCATTCGAACACTCTCCAAAACAATCAGTCCTCAGGAACACCCGGAATACTAACTGGGAAAACTCAAGGAGACTATTCCCAGCCATGCTGCAGGCGACCAAGGGAGTGATCATCCCATGCCTCTACGCAATATATACAGCTTGTTTAACCACGGGCTATATCCCTATCCAATAGAGAACCTCTCGGATTGTCTTCCTGCCCAAAGCAGGAAAGTGTAGCCACATGAGCCCCAAGGATTACAGACCGATAAGCCTCACCTCACTTCTACTTAAAACGCTGGAAAAGTTGCTGGACTTATACATCAGGAACGATGTAGGGAGACTTCTGTCGACCAACCAGCATGCCTACACGAAGGGGAAATCAGTGGAGACGGCACTACATTCAACAACGTTAGCACAGACGAAATAATGGATCGCCTAGAAGCGACCAACACGCCCCCGCTATCAACTTGTGGATAAGAAATCTTCTAAGTTGCCGGCGGGTACAACCAGATTGGGGCACCGCTTCCATGGTGAGAGGAGCGCACAGAGGCACGCGGCAAGGTGGGCTGGTAGCCCCTCCTATGGAATCTGGTGGTAGACGACCTAATCAAGAGATTCGAGAGGAAAACACCAAAGATAACAGCTTTTTTTTTTCGTGCGGGGTCCCGCTTCCACCTCCCGCCCAACCGACCGAGGGGCGCAGCCGCGTGACGTACGGCACGAATCGCGAACTGGATAGACGCGGTGAATGAAGGAAGAAAAGAACGAGGAAACGTTACGAGAGTACAAAAATAAAATTTAATAAGAAAAAAAAAAATAATATAATAATATAATAAAATATATATATAAGTAAAAACGCATGCAAAATAAATATAAAAAAATATAATATGATGTAACTAACTAATAACTACGATAAATAAATCAAAACGCATGCAAAATAAATAGTAAAAAAATAATATAATGTAACTAAATAATAACTACGATAAATAAATAAGAACGCTTGCAAAATTAGACTACGGTGATACATTACGAGCTAACTCAACAAGTATTAAAGTTTTTAGTGCAGAAAGGCTATCACTACGAATAATAATGTCAGAGAGGCGGTTGTAATCCGTACATAAAACCCTAAAGGGTTCATGTACTTCAAATTCCCACCTACAGTGATTTACTACTAAAGGGATAAGGGTTTTAGATGTTAGTCGAGGAACGTGGAAGTTGAGCTGCCCCAAGAGATAGGGGCTCTCAACCTCACCGTTTATTAAGTTGTTAAGAAATACGACACCAAGCATCGTTCTACGGTTAGCTAGCGAGGGTAAGATAATTAATAGAAGTCTACTGGAATAGGATGGTAGTCTCTCTTCAGCATCCCAAGGTAGGCCACGGAGGGCGAAAAGTAAGAAGTTCTTTTGTACAGATTCAATACGGTTAAAAACGGTCTTCGTTATATAGGGGGAATCGAATTCCTTCGACCATCTCTTAATAAAACCGAGCATGCCTCTGGCTTTATTAACCATGCACGAAATATGTTCAGAGAACGAAAGTTTAGGGTCTAAGCGAACACCTAAATCATCAACAAGAGATATTCTTTCAAGAGCGCAATCATTTAGCATATAAGTGGCAAACTGGGGAGTGACACGTGAAAATGTCATCAGCATTTAGAGCTATTGAGATGTAATAAATTAGCACGACACCATGCTTGAAAGTTATTAAGATCCGATTGCAGGTCTGACTGGCAAGAGCTGTCCTTATACTGCAAACATAGCTTAACGTCATCAGCGTACATAAGTACTCTAGAATTCGTTAGAACCAGCGGGAGGTCATTGATAAACAATGTAAATAGCAGCGGGCCGAGGTGGCTACCTTGTGGGACGCCAGAAGTGACTCTGAGGAATTTGGATAGAGCATTTTTAAACAGAACCTTTTGAGTTCTGTCACTCAAATAACTCAAAATCCATTTAAGAAGATCGTCTGGAAACCCGATCGAGTCAAGCTCCCTTACAAGAAGAGAGTGATTAACCGAGTCAAAAGCTTTACTGAAGTCTGTGTAAATCACGTCGGTTTGAAAGTTGCGTTGGAAACCTCTAATAACGAAAGAGGTGAGTTCCAGGAGATTTGTAGTGGTCGATCTTCGCCTCATAAAACCATGCTGACATGGTGAAATTACGGATCTGCATAAATGCTGCAAGTGGGGAGTAATTACATTCTCGAAAAGTTTTGGAATTGCCGACAACTTAGAGATTCCTCTATAGTTTCTGGCGTCCGATTTGCTACCTTTTTTGTGGAGAGGAATGATAAATGATTCCTTCCAAATAAGGGGAAATTCTGAGGTTTCTAAAGATAAGGTAAACAATTTCAGAAGGGGATTGCACAGAGCTCCAGCACAATACCTGAGCAACCAGCCTGTTATTCCATCGGGACCCGGTGAGTAAACTGGTTTTACACGATGAAGATCCGAACTAAGGGAGCTTTCGGCTAAAATAGGACTAAAAATTAGGTTCGACCTGGGCAAATCAAAAGAGTAAGTCTGATCTAAGCTATTTGAGGAACAATACGGAGTTTTGAAAAACTCGGCAAAGAGATCGGCGATGGCCTGATCAGAGTTTGCTGTAGCGTTATTGAACGAAAGCGATGAAGGATGTAGATTGGGTTTTCGCTTAGTGTTAACAAAGTTCTAAAACTGTTTCGGGTCCAGCCTGAACTGAACCCTACAACGAGTTATATAACTTTTATAGCACGGTGAAATCCGACCGAGCACTAAGATATCTTGAATGAACAGTAAGAGATCCGGTGCGTTTATAGCGATTATAAAGCCTAGACTTAACGTTTTTTAGGCTTGTCAGCTCTTTGGTGAACCAAGGTGGTTTATTAGAAACCGACGGATAGGCTAACGGAACACACGATGCAAAGAACGCATTCATGGCACTGTAAAAAATATCCACGGCGGACGCCATGTCAGTGCACCTGTAAAGTTCAGACCAATTAAATTTGGAAATCAAGATATCAAGCCTTTGAAAATTTGCTTTACGAAAGCAGCGAACTTTAGTCGCTGAGCAACTCAGATCAGGTTTGGTCTTTACGACAGTCCCCAAATCGATGGTCACTTCGAAAGTAGGATGGTAAGGGTCTTCGGGAAGCGTCAATGGATCAACTCTTGTTAAGTTTACACCTACAGGATAAGAGACGAAACACAGATCTAGTAAGCGATTTAAAGAATTTAAGACATGGTTAACTTGGGACAAAGAAATGTCAAGCAAGCCATCTATGAGGTCATGCTGTGCCGCAGTTTGGAGGACATTGGACGTACCATCTGATGACCAACGGCTCCAGGTATATTGAAGTCTCCTAGAGTTATTAGTTGTTTTTTTTTTGTATGAGATGTCCACTCTATATATTTCTATACTCCTTGGTACTCAATGAAATTGTAGCCTGTTCCATGGACAGTTTAATTACGGGTATTTAAAAAAAGAAGTCATTAAGATTCGTTAAAAATAAAAACGCGTTTAAAGTTTTGTTTGCTCTGTAGCTGCTTTGAGGCGGCCGGCTCGGAGACTCACAACTTTTAAACTATTACGTATTTCGATATTCTAGACACTTAAAGCTATCGAAAAATGCAAAAAAATCGATTAACCAGAAGTACCGTTAAGTTTACCTTAACAAAATAAAATGGGTAAATTGGTCGACTTTCAGGTAATATTACACAAAAACCATAAAACCAATGGTCATGGTTTTTACTTGAAGTTATAGATTCATAAACTGTTAAAGATAAACGGCGGTTTGGTTTCGGGTTGTACAGGTTAATCGCTACCTGGCAGGTGTCAATTTTTTCACCCTTTTCAGCATAAAGTAGTCTATAACTTCTGAAGTCGATGAAAGCCACCGACTACACTATGTCTATAGGTTTTGTGGATCTTTCCTGGACCAGAAATATCTTTCATAGGCTGCGTCTGCGGAAATGCTAAGAAAAAAACAAAAAACTAAGGGTAAAATATACCAGAAAGTATAGCAACTGCAAAATGAGGACCTATTCAACACGTTGGATGCATCATATGACCTGTTTATTACATCTCTACGGCATTTAAAGTTACATAGATATATAAACAAGTAACGCCACACACTATTTAAGCAACCCCTCCACAGAAAACATCAAAATAATAACCAAATTTCTTAAAGAAACAACATTGTATCACAATATGTAACGTACACTTCTACACAAATTGTACATATTGTATAATAATAATACCAATAATAATAACACCATAGCCCCGTATATAGTCGATGGCCCTGGCAGCTCGCACTATATATTTACATGTTAGTCTTAGTTTTATAAACTATTCTAACATTCAATAAAATAAAAAAAATAAAATAAAATAAAAAATAAACATGTAATTATAGTCCAGAAATGGTTAGCCTACTAGAAGTTCCCCATATATTGGTTTGTTTTCAGTAATAAATAGTCAAAATGACAAAAAAAAAAAAAATATATATATATATACTATATATAGCATTCGTAATTGCAGACTTGAGGTCATAGCCGGCTTCGATTTTATATTTTAGCTAAAAACAACAAAAAAAACTTGTCAATAGACAAGTAGTAGCTGTGGTGACGATCGTTTCGTTGGCGCTATATTATATATATATATATAAAAATATATATATTTATATTATATATATATATTTTTTTTTTCAGTGTTCAAAATATTTTTATTTGATCGATTAATAATAAACAAAAATAAAGCTAAAAAATTATTAAAATTTTGTTTTTTATAATTCATTATAAA
This sequence comes from Drosophila bocki, assembly GCA_008042715.1. Classification (NCBI taxonomy): domain Eukaryota; kingdom Metazoa; phylum Arthropoda; class Insecta; order Diptera; family Drosophilidae; genus Drosophila; species Drosophila bocki. The sequence goes on along the minus strand of VNJY01001522.1, from coordinate 2,422 downwards.
AAGGCGAATTGGTGGGCGTGACTCATTATGCAGTGCATACATTAATTTTACAACATTAACTGTTCAATGCCGTTTAAATTGTTCGATTGTCTTATTTGGTTCAAAAGTTATGATTTTTGCAACGCTAAATGAGAAACGGCGTTGGATTCAGGTACGTAAATTTCTTGCTTGCCGCTATTAATGCCATGTTAGCAAACACTTTTTGAACATACCAATCCGACAGAGAATTTTCCTATAATTCCGAATTTTTAATCAAAGTAATTTTTGGTGTTTTTTTTTCGTAGAAGATAAAGTTGAAAGTTCTTTGTTTACGCCAGAAAGGCGTTTAATTTCGGGAGGCAGTGTAATCCCGTACGCTCTCCTTTTCTCTCCCTCTTCCTCCGGACTTCCAGTCCTAGAGCTTCCAATCCGCTCTCCCTAGCATTAGTTTCTTTTGTATAGTTAGTCCCGATTTACCTACGATTCAATAAAGACATCCGACACACGTCGCGCAAAACCCCGTAAAGTCTACGTGTTATTATTTATCGAGTGCATTTCAGCTTAAAGCCGCCCCCCTCCAACATTTGGTCCTTCGAGCCGGATTTCATCCACCAGCAGCTCCGGTGGCTTTAACACCGCACCAGATACATAAGTCCATTACATTATTGCTGCCGGTCATACAGTTAGGTTTTGCGAAACTCAATTCGTCTTAACTTCTCTGTATGATTATTGTCTAAATCCAAGTCCGATTAATCCGACACTACGGCAGCATAATACCTTCCAAAAATCCAAAATAATTCGGTATTTATTTTCTACATTTGTGCCAAAATCCAAAAGTGTGTGTTTAAATAAATAAATAAATGCAATAGCCACAGTGAGATTTTAATTCCAATAGTTCTCAATTCCTCTTCGTTAACTGTGTTCCCGCTAGCATTTATTTACATTTACATACATATTCAATACAGTCCACTCCACAAGACTACAATCGCTGTCAACATTGACATTTCCCCAATTCGAGAAATTATATCCAAATAATATCTATACGAGATGTACGGGTTCCAAAATTCATAAAGTGTTTGTTTAAATAAATGCCTAAGCCACAGTAAAACTTTCCAATTTCGAATTATTTTTAATTCCTTCTCGTTTACTGTGTTCCCGCTAGCATTTATTTACATTACATACATACATACTACAAATACAGTCCACTTCACTCCGAAACATAATATATAAATATATGACCCAATATATGAATATTCCTAAACGTACTACATACCTACATGCTACAATTACTGTCCGCAGCTACTACAATTATAAATTTATTTAATTCGTACATATATTTGTTTATTTCCTCCCTTGCTCTATCCTGAGCTGAACTCCACCTAAGTAATTAAATATACATATGTACATACATACATAAGCGTCTGCAAGTCGACGCTCCAATATTTGGCAATTTTTTCCGCCTCTCCTTATCTCCGCTATTTTGCACTTGCATACGACAAGTGCACAAATATACACACACACGTATTGGTTCCGAAATACAGCACCGGTCAATCACATAAGTCCAGATCAATAAAATAATTTGTAAATTATTTTATATTAATATTCCAACTAACGAATAAGTTAGAAATCCAAGTGCGCTTCCATATCCGCATTAGTGTGACCGTATTCGCTGCTGACCGGAATTATTAAATTAAATTGCATATTTCCGTTTTAAATTCCAAAGGAGAAAATACAATTTTCCACAAAGATAATTATTATAGCAAAAATAATTATTACGAGTCCGATTGGTTCCTAAATTCTCAATCAAACTTCGACCCATAAATTTTAATATACAAGGTGCGTTCCAAAGTAAACAGGACTTTTAAAAATTAGACAGAACAAATAGTTTTTTCGGCAAAATAAATTTATTTTATTCAAAATAGTCTCCTTCTGATTTAATACAGCGTTTTGCATGGTCCAAAAGCATGTCGAACGAGTGTTTTAGCTCGTTGCACGGTATGGCCGCCAATATGCCGGTACAAGCCTTTTGAATGGCCTCTACGTCTGCATAACGCTTTCCTTTCATCGGCAAATGCATTTTTCCGAAAAGGTAGAAGTCGCACGGTGCCATATCAGGTGAATACGGGGAGTGGTTGATGGTTAAAATGTGATTTTTCGTCAAATAGTCGGACACAAGCGGAGCAATTTTTGGACGTTAGTCAATTTATGCGGAACAACCCGTGTGTTCAAACATGAACACGGTTATAGATAAGAACGCATCTGTTAAGCATTAAATAAATCTCTGCCGCAGTGCACGGTCTAGCACTTGTGTGCATAGCTATAAGAAACCGCCACTTGAGCCTTTGTAACAAGTAACCCGAAATATGACCTCCTGTGAGCGGTCTGGGTTTGTTTAAGATATGTACGATCGGGTTGACATGTGCACCCTTATTGCGCTTAGAAT
>VNJY01001513.1:0-49577 GCA_008042715.1 Drosophila bocki | reverse complement strand
AAGAAAAAATATATAAAAGTAAAAAAAAAAAAAATACTCACGGTCGCGAACGTACGCTACTTTGAAAATCAATATAAAATCAATGGTTAGTAGTAATTAAGAAGTTTTTATATATTTCAAATAGTACTACCAAAATGACTTTAGACAAGAAGTTTTATCTACCTGCTTGCACTTATCGCGAAACAATAACAAAAACATGATGTTTTGGGTCGCGAACGTACGATTTGAACATAGATATAAAGCAAAATTAAAATTAACAGTTAATTGAACAATATTTCGCTCTTTTTTTAATTTTTCTATCTTTATTAGATTGCCATAAAGAGATTTGGTAGAAAATAAACATGCCTTTAAAAGTAGTAAAATGTGAAGAAAATACATTTTTTCACTTTTAAGGCTAATTTCTTCCAGAAAACAACTGAGATATGATATGAATCCATTGTATTATCAATATTTGGACATTTCTTTATGGAAATACAGCAAAAGAAACCAGGATTACGAAGATTTTTTTTTTCGGCCGTGGTTTACCTTTTAGCGGATATGCCCATATTTTATATTCTATATAACAGGCTTAAATCATTGAAATAATACAAAGAACACTATTTTCTCATAAGTGTTAAGATATATTAACATTTAAATCTTATTTTAACGACCTCTGTTTCCACTTAATCGCAGTAATCTGCCATTAAAAACACATTAAATTTCCGCAGCTGTAATTGATTAAATGCCCGAAAGTATGCCGCACTTGGTGAGGCAGACAACCTCAGCTTTGATTGCTCGGTCGAGAGATTTTTCAGCGATTTTCCACTGATTTTCCAACGGAACGCGACTAGAGGATGATGGAGATGAACGAGGGTAGACTGAGACTTGGTCTGGCACCTGGTCGCGCCGTCACGTCACGCAGTTTCTGCCTCGCATCTCACAGCTCGTAGCCCGCGAAAATCTAACAAATTAACTTTGACTTTCATTTGCATTTCGCAGACGAGCACACACTCTGCACAGCTCACTTGGCAAAGTGGGCAAACACACTGCAGGGAAAATGTGGAAAAAAATGAAAACGAAAACCGAAAGAAAAACAAAGCCAAAGCCAAAGCCACAGCCAAAACAGCAGCTGAAGAGGATGAGGCAGTGGCCACAAACTATAATTATGTGTGTGGCATTTGCATAGGCCCAAACACGGAGCCCCCCGGTTAATTGCACTTGCTCATTACACAAATTTGCCAACTTAATTACGAGGAGGCTCAGCCAGCTAGACAATGGGCCAGGAAACTGCCTAACTGCCCCTTGGGCTCTACCCCGAAGCTCTAACTCGAAACTCAAGCTCAAACTGAAGCTCAATCTCGCAGCAAACTGCGAAATTCTCGGATGTATCTAAGGCCATGCATGGAAAGAAAACGGGAGTAATATCTTTAATAATAATGGAAATTCATGAACCTATAATATTATAAGGTTATACTTTATTTGAACCATAAAACTGTAGTAACTACAGTAATTTCTAATGTTCACCGAGTTTGTTAATTGGAAACCCTAATTTGTTGGCTATTTTTCTCTCAGTGCAAAGCCACTTGTTACCGACACTTCAGCACTATTTTTATTCCCATTCCCAATGGCAAGTCAGCGGCGGCGGGTGTCGTCAGGCGTCGTTGCAAAACGGCCAAGTGGCATAATGGCCAAGCCAAAGAGCCAGAGAGGTGGACAAATTGAAAAGGAAAGCAGCAGCAGTGCCCCTGACCGGAAAGCTGGCACAACTCGAGAAAGAAAAGCAAACAAAAGTGCATGCTCATCGGACATTACACGATGCAAAATCGCCGTTAAGTTACCTCACTTTACAGTCATTATTTATTATTATTTTATTTGTCATTAGTTTCCATGACCAGGCTTTGACTTTGCACAGAAAATGTACAATATACAAATTTGGAGCCCCTCTGAAGGTCATCTTTAGGTGCGGAAAACGCTTAAACTTAAGACTTTGAAGTGCATTTAAAACACTCGAGTTGCAATCGAAATCGGGGATGCATGCAAATTTCGGTTTTTTGTTCAAACAAAATTTGCCACACTTTCGTTTTCTCACTGATCGTTTGGATTTTCCAGCTCTTCTATTGAGGATCTTAATTGAAAAAGTTGAGAAAATGAAATATTTGTTTATTTATGGCTGCCAAGATGGATGTATCTTGTGTGTGTTTACAAACACATGTTGAGTATGTTGAGTAAACACATAAATAGTTTAGATAACATTTGTTGGAGTGAAATGCAGTGTCCACAATTTGCTGGCTTCATGCGTTGCAATGGCCAAAGGCTGGGGACAAGTATTACACTGGTGGGCGTGACTCTGATAAGGAAATGAATTGGCAAATAAGAGCTGCACTTGTATATATAAACATATTTCCAGAGATACTCACTAGAGTCTAGGAAGGTAGTTCTAATTTATTAGACACTGACATGCAAAGAAAAAAAAAGGTGAATTTGGGAAAAATTCAAATTAAATTAAAGACGTTACAGTAAAAGTGGTAAACAAGTTAAATTTTGGAAGAACTAGGAATACTTTGAGAGGAAAAATCCGATATCCTAAGTCGAATAAGTATCGTAATCAATTCCATTTCAAAGATATCGTAATTTTTGATAAATCGAAAGCATAAATATCTTAAAATATAGCACTTATCGCTATTAATATTACTATTAAAATACTATTATTTACTTGATGTAATATTTATTATATTGAATATTTGTTTCTGTTTCGATTATATGTGATCTGACAGCATAATATTGTCAAAAATATTGAATTTATCGTTAAATATCGATATCATCGATAAACATACGAATATTTAAATTAATTAATTTCATATATTTTTTAATTCCACTTATATTTGTTCAACTATTTCGAATTGATATATCCATATTTTCTGCCATCAGTATGCCAAAGTAACGTTTAAAGATCTAAGCTTAAAGCTTTTGAAAATAAATTGTTTTTCTAGTATATACATTTCACAATTAATATAATTCACAAGTAAAAACAGAAGGCTGTGCATTTATTCAATTTGACTTGAAAGCACAAATCTTCTTCTTCTATCCACCCATTCCCCAATATTAACTCATCAATTTGAAATTCAATATAATCGCTCTTGAGCAAAGTTCCCATTCCTTTGTATTTTCGGAGGCCTATTTAATCGCATCCCATTCTATTTGATTGGGCTCTTGAGCATCGGCCCTCCTGTTTATACAGTCCCGGCTTTCGCTCCATTTGACAAATGCGAACTTTGAACCCGAAAGCGTCACCCTCCCACACCTCCTTACCAATCAATCTGGGTATGATAGATGGAAATCGATGGGAATCAATAGGTGGGAGGGGAGGGGTTAGCGGAAAGTGTGATAAGAACGGTTCTAGAACGACGATGATGTGATGTGGTGATAATAGCGATGACGCAGCGATTGCTGATTCAGATATTCTGATTCTGTTGTTGATTTATAGCCTGTTTTTTTGGTTTTTGCTTCGCTTTAATCGGATTACATACTGCTGATCCGAACCCAAATCGGTGGGGGATCTTCGTTCTTCATGAAACATGAAAACAAACTTTTGAAATATTTTATATTTTTTCCGTTCACTGTTGAGTTTGAGGTTTTTATTTTCTGTCCGCGTTGCCACAACTTGTGGCTGCTGGCGAAGTTGGCGACTGAGCCCGAGTCTCTGTACGGATTTCATATCGCCGGAGTTCACCAGATGTGTCTCGGCGAACAAAAAAACGACAACAACAACACCAAAACCGCGGAAAAGTCATAGATTTTATGTGAGTATGGGGGACGAGTTCGTGCCCAAGGTCAAGGAGCGCAACTGCGAAATGGCTCTCTCAGCAGGAATCCCTCTCTCTATGTCTCTGTTTTTCGCAGCATCATTTCTCTTAAAGTTTGAAATGCATTGGATTTATGTTGCGAAGATATATGTACATATATATACATATGTATAATAGAAGCAAGAAAACACGTTTACTTTACAAAATGTTTTTATGCTATTCCCAACATGAATAAAATATAAATAGATATACAGATATTTAATAGAATACAGATATCTTCTTGCGATTTGATCATTTATTATATTTATTTAAAAAACTAATAAAATTAAAATGTTTTTTTTTTTATATATACTCTAACAAACATATTCGGATTTACATTTATAATTTCTTTAACTTACTAAGGCATACAAAAACAACGAATAATAATATTAACGAATTTATGAAACTATATCAAAACTATAATAACATTTTAAGTTAAAAATTTTAACTAATCACTTTTACACAATAGTTTCCTCTCAATTTACAATAAACTTATATTTACCAAAGTACCGAAATGTAAATAATATTTTTCGTTAATAAAACATTCATTAAATCAAATTATATAATTTAAATTGAAATTAATTGTTTGACAAAGAAGTTAAAGTTTAGTTTACATATCAAACAAAAAAGAAATCTGAATTTGACTTTATATTTTATGCCTGAACAACATTAGTGCGCCTTAGCGACTTGTTTTATGCTTTGAATTCAGGTTCCAAGTCGTAAATAACTACTAAATAACTTTTAAATGAAATCCTTAACTCCAGAAACTTGATAAGAATCCAGTTTCTAATATTACATCATGGATATCATGAAAATGTGCCAACACTCCTGCTATCGATGGATTTTATGGTAAAAAACGTGAATGAAACCAAGGCAATAAAAATGTTGCGGTCTACAAATGTTGCCAGGACCTTTCACTCTCTTTCTCTCTGCGCAATCGCGTTTCCGCCCACAGAAAACAAAAGTGAATCCAACAGATATATGTATATGGCTATGGAGAGTGAGAGAGCCTGACCTAGTCAACGAAATTGTCAGGAGTCCGTCACCGAATAACCAAATAAGGCAAAAAGGAGCCGACTTCCTTCCGCTCTCCAACAGCAGAATCATTGTGCCTTTTGCTGGCGAGCAGCCAATTTGTTGGAAATTTTCCGCACAACATGTTCAGCCATTTCCACCTACCTTTCCCTGAAATTGGCCAAGAAAGGCGCCCGGCACACGAACGAAGGCCAAGTTATGGGTTTGGCCAATAAATTGAGGCATCAAAAGAGCTGAGGACACCACAAGGTTAGCTCTGCTCATCTGAATAGTTTTTAAATATGGGTTAATCAGTCCGATTTATACGGTTTGAATTACACGCAGCCGCCTCAAGGTCGATCTCCGCCGAAGGTCTCTTCAAACAATGAAGGCAAAAATGTTATTGTAATCAGAATAAAACCCCAAAACGAAGCTCACATTACCATAACAACAGAGGGCGAGAGAGAGAGAGAGAGACGTCGCCCAGGTGCAAAAAATGGGCTCTATATATTCGTACATTTTACATTTTAATGCTGCACGTGCAGCGGTCTTTGTGGTGACTTTTGAAGGGTTCCATCCTCGCATAAACATAAATTTGCTTAATGCCAACAAACGAGACACAGAGACAGTCATCTTCTCTGGCCTGAGTCTAGAGCAAACCATAAAAATTGCTGGCAATTGCTCCTCAGGGGTGGCCTAATTTTCTAATTTAAGAGCACACTTTTCCCAAAGAATTACCTTAAATTTCCCTACACCCTGTACATTGGGAAATATTCAGCAGAAAATCAAAGAGAGATCAAAGCAAATTATGATTATTACTCGCTGTTCCTTAGATAAATATTTCCAAATCCCAGGAAGCCATTCCGTTCTATTGCCCAACTCACCTGATCTCGCTGAAGTGGTTTCTCTGTGGGCTTTTTTGAAAGATTTTTCAATGACTTTCCGTCTTTCGATTTTGTTTGGGTCGTTTAAATTGTCGTTACATTGTTCGAACGCCTCTGAGTTGGTGATCTAAAAGAAGGCAGAGAATAAACACATAGAGTTAATTGTATTTCCAAGTGGAGTGATGCAATCGAGTACCGAGGGAATCCCAAGGTTGGTGGCCACATGTGTGGGGCATCTGTGGCTCCCCAAGTTCTGTATGCTATTTATGAACTCGTCAAGTTCATGTTCCACAAAAAAACACACATTGATCCATATCCAAGAGATAAATCTTGGCTAACAGACAAAATAAACACCTATAAACAACAATATCCACAGCTGTGATCAACTTTCCGGTAGATGTTTAAATACAATTGGGTGTTATAAATGATCTTACAAGGTTATTAAGGGGTTTTAATGTCAAAATGCGATGATATTAGGCTGCATTTTAAGACATTTCAGATTAATTGTTACCTTTAAGGTATCGAAATATTTCCAATAAATTTCAACAATTGTTATTATATTTTTCACTGTACTCTTAAGTCTCCCTTCTCAATAGAATCAATCAACACATTAGGCGGTCAATGACCCAAAAGGCGAGCATGAACTCTGGGCTGGCAGCTGGGGCGAGTCCTGGATTTCCCAGCTCATTGGCGACGACTGATAAGGACGAAAGTCGGGCGTTAATCTTGATTATACCCGGGCAATACAATGGCTCAGGACTAAAGACCCGGTCGCATTACGTAAGGCCTGAATGCCGAAAACAGTCTTCATTTTGTCACGTTCCATGCTGCCAAGCCCGTGGAAAAGGAATTTCCACATTGGGCTAGGCCCTCTCGTATCCTTCGTGGCGTGGCCCCCTATCCCGGTACCGCCGCCGCCTTAACCCCTTTGAATTTGCATATCCATATCGCATATCATGCGGCGTATTGAAAGCCGGTGTGCCATTTTAAGTATACGGCTTTGTAGCCATCTCCTCCTGTCCCCCGTCGCGGATGTGTGCGTGTTTCCAGCTGATTTGCATGGAAATGGCCACGGAAAAGCCGAGGGAGCAGGACCGAGGAGGTCACACATTTTTGTGTGCGAAAGTAAAACTCGCCTGCAGCAAGTCTGCAATTAAATAACGTCAAAATAAGTGAGTTACGCCATTGGCAAAGGACATTTCTCACAGAATACCAAAACATGATATTAAATTCCATATAAAATTCAAATAACTGTAATTCGGAATGTAATTACAAGTTGTTTACTGTATATTTGAATGTGTTTATATTTTGTTGGTTAAATTACTTTTGGTTGTCTGGAACTTCTTTGGAAAGTCATAAATAGCAAGTTCACAGTAAATATAATTATTATATCATCCAATGAAAGTATAACATCAAAATTTAAAAAAAATCAAATACATATGTATGTATATCAGTGGCGGATCCAGAGACGATTCTTGGGGGGGGGAAATCTGGAAACCAAAGTTTGCATATCCTCGCAGTTTGGATCATTAAAAATTGATCCAGTTTGAGCTTAAAAAAACAAAAAAGCAAGCTAATTTCAGCACCCCGAAGTTTGGATTAAAAATCAATCCAAAACTAACTATGGTCATATTCAGAAAAGGTCTACCGCAATGCTAAAATGAAAAGTCTTAAATCTTGGGTTACCTTTTTTTGTATTGTTAAAGTAATATGTAATATTTAATTTAATATTGGAAACATCTCCATTTCCATTACCGCATGCTTTTTTTTCCTCTTCTACCAGTTCTTATAATTGGTCTCGACACTTCATTCACAGGCCAGTCTCAGAAATGGATGACTGACTAAGATATTCTCCATCCACTTCTCTAGAAGTGCCCCCAAAGGACAGATCTGTGTCCACAAATATGTTTTCGGGCATTTTGAAAACGAATTTAATTTGAATTATCAAGTTTCAGTTGCTTAGTTTTTTTCGATTTGGTGGTGGAGCTTGTTCGATAGTCCGAGTATCGAGTAGAAATCAAACAAATCTGTTGTTATCGATATTAACGCAACTTGAACGTAACTAGGACGCAACTTTTACCCAGCGCTAGGCCCCTTTGCTAAGCCTATGTAAAAAAAAACTAGGTTTGCCGAGTTAACGATTGCGCAGCCTGGTTTAAATAGGTCTTTAAATTCACTGCATCACGTGTTTTCTATGTATGCTATATGATATAGTCGTCCGATCCGGCCCGTTCCAACATATGCATGTATATAGTAGTGAGAATAGTCAGAAGACTATTGTCAAAGTTTCAGTTCAAATATGTAGCTTCAAAACTGTATAAACTTATCGATATATAACTTACGTTAGTGTGAAAGGGATATAAATGACTCAATAACAACGATAAGTCGAAGAATACGACTCTGTGTCGGCCATGTGCTAATGAAATACAATAAAAAGCTGGAAAGTTCTTACAACTGAAGAAAACTAAAACACAAAATTAGAGATTTCTCAGGCGACGAAGTTGGAAGTCAAGTAAGCGCTAGCCAATGCAGTTGAATTAATAATTCATATTTTAATATATAATAGATAATAATGGATCCAGAAGTAGCTGAAAAACTTAATTCGGATGAGGTTGAGGTTAAGGAGAACATTGCAGGAAAGACCGAAGAGCCTTCGGGAGATGCACCCAAATCGGAAGGCCAGAAGAACTTAACCGAAATGACAATAAGCGACATGGTACAGACCTCGACTTCGGGAAAGATTATCCAGAACACCAAGGATGAGGATGCAAATCCTTTGGTTAAAAAAGCCAACAAGAAAGCCGCCAACACTTCTGAATCAAAAGCAGCCTATGCAGCAATTCCCAGTGTTTTGAAGCGGGCTCGCGCTTTTTACAGGAGCATTCCTGGTCAAGAGAATGAAGAGGGTCCCAGTAAGAAACTCAAGACAGACGTCAAGGACCCAGCAGTCGACATTAAGCAATACGTTAAAAAATTGGTTGATAAGAAACTCAAGCTGATGCCAAAGCCAGTTGTTGAAATAGAGTTTATAGAAAGCACCCGTCGTATGTTCGGTACCATGTCCCGACGTGAACTTGAGGATTTGGTAGTGGAAAAGGTGGTCGCGGTAAAGAAGGCCAACTCTGAGTCCACGTACATACTCTCACAGTTGGTCCAGAGCGAGACAACACTGGTCACCTATCAGCGTAAGATCGCCGAGGTGTCCAAGCACTTGCAGGAATTGGAGAAAATTGGAAGCCAAAAATCGCACGTCACCGCTCAGGCTGCAGGACAAAAGGCAACCGTACCCGTAAAGGATCAGTCGCAGGCTGCGGGCAGTATGTTGCCGTCATCCAGTGGAATCCGTTCCAGGGCCATATCCATCCGCGCCGCCGGAAGCAACGTTGGCCCACAACAACACTACATATCTGAGTCAGTACAAAAAATGCAGAAGGCAGCCAACAATCCAACTAATATCTTTGCCGCAGGGAACGCAGGGCCGGCTAAGGCCCCTGTCATGGAGAACGCTCTTCCGGGCCAGGCCGCAAATAATCCCGTGAAGGAGACTCACCAGCCGGAAGAAAGTTCTAACCAATGAAGGTGGATTTGAATACCTAAACACGAGCGTATATCTAATAAGTAAATATATATCTACTCTGCAGATGAGGAATGTTGCATGGACTATAATAGTGCTCCACAGAACTCTTGTTTCCATCATCTTCAATTAAAAGCCGAGTTCTGATTTGATTTCTTAAAACAAAAACATTAAAGCACGACTGCACATTACTCAACAAACTAACTGATTTTGTCCTTTTTGCTTAATGTGAGGAAATATCCGGTAGATCTATTTATAAATGTTTTATTTGAAAATCAGTTTCACTTTTTGTGACGGAAATGATTTCGCCCGAAACGCTAGGCACTTTACCATTTCCGATCCCAATCGCATTTTTAAACTAAAATGGCTTTTGATGTTCAGAGAAATTGAGAGACCAAACCTATCATGCTCGTCAATCGCCGAAATAGAGGTATATAAAAATGTAGCATGGTCTGGTTTCTACGCAGTTCCAGCCAAGATGGAGCCCTCGAGCAGCTGCCCACCACTGCACTCAAGATGCGTTGTGTATGCAAATTTCGACTTGGTCGTGTTCCGTGATCCGGCCAGTGGCTTAGAACGAGCCACGTTAACTTTCACTGCCCACACATGGCCCAAGGGCCCTATAGGGTTATCTAATTGGATTGCCAAGGGACCAGCAAAGATTAATTGCAGGGGGAGATCTCTACGAGATGGGCACTCACAATGGACACCCGAAACAATGATGAAAAGTAAAAGTTTGTGTTCGGGGCAATCGAACAATGCAGCGAATGATGAATCCATGAATAAATTTTACCATCTTGAATTCTAAACGGGTTTTGGCCGCTTTTATCGCTCAGTGTTGTTGTCATTAATTTTATGCACTCAAATTGGTCTGCTTTTTCCCCTCCGATTTTGTTTCTATAAAACTTAATTGAATTTCGTTTGTCATTTTGCTTTGCCGTTTCGTTTTCTCCAAATTAGTTTCGTTTGCCATAGAAAAACACCATGTGTATGTCTAATTTTTGAATATATAGTACACATATTCTCGTATGAAATGGCAAGTGAGGCGAGTTCTGGTCTGGAAAAAGTATTTGAGGAATGCAGAAAGGCGGGAGCCACAAATGCACTCACTCATCGCGATAAAACAAACAAATTTGTGCGCCAAAAATAAATAAAAGTGCGGATGAGAAAGGAAAAGTGTGCGGCAGCCATAAATATATCCATAGAGTCCCGAATGTACAGGCCAAATTATTGTCTGCCACACAATTAGGAGAGATACTTGTTTGGGTTTATGTTTTTGAACGGGTGCATGGACTTTTCACCTAAAAATAACATATTTCTAATTGATAACTAAACCTAATGCACTCACACTACTTTTTAACATTTTGTCAAGTTTATAATTGATGTTTGCTAATTTAAAGCTGATATTACACATTTATAAATATATTTTTGAAGAGGATTGAGCGTTAAAGTTTTAAGTTTTCTTGAGTTTTTTTTTAAAGCTAAAATAATAATAAAAAAAATATTTCCCTTAAGAGTATTTCGTACATCATTTTTCCGCAGAAAAAGTGTCCTGTCTTTCCCCAATTTAACAACTTATTCCTGTGTCCTATGGCTCACTTTCTCGTTCACTTCTTCCCACTTGCCGGCGGTTGCGCCAAATAGGTCAGTTTAGACGCAGTCAGAGGGTCACTGAACTCTCTTTCTCTATATACATACATATATATTGTATTTATGGAAAATTTGTCACATAATCGAGACAGAATTCGCCTCAAGTCGCGGGTAATGCAACACTTCAATGCCACACCGAGTTGGCAAAGTGGAATGAATAATAATAATAAAAGTAAAACCGAAAAGCACCGAACAAGAAACCAAAAACTGGAAAACTGAAAACCACAAGACCTCACAAAAGGCAGCGCAGAGCAACAATAACAGAGAACTTAATAATAGCACATCAACTTGACGGTACTAGCCTAAGCCAGGGCTTTTATTACTCAGCAGAAATGTTTCAGTGTTGCGAATAAAAGTTATGAAATTTCAAGGAAGAAGGTAGGTGTTTTGTTTTGGATTTAAGTTCTATGAAATCATAGGAAGTAGGTAAATATTCCTATTAAAATTATTCCTCTAAGGCTTTCAAGTATGTTTCGAAAAATCGAATTTATTATCGATGTGGCATAAAAATTAACATTTTCAACTTTTCCACTCAGTTTCTGTTTGTTGTTTTCTCCCTATTTCTTTCGATTGGTTGGCTATTCGTTCCCCTTTTTCTCTCTCTTAAGAATTAAGACCCAAACGAACCAAACATAACTTCAGGCACTTCAGCGGGGGTCCGGCATAAATTGCCAAAGAGTTTGTTGTTTTGTTCAATAAAACCAGCCTCACGTTTGCTCCGATCTTTCCCCCTTTTCCAGTATATAGCTCGGATCAGCCGCGGCCAGATTCCACACTTCATTTCACCAACTCCCCTCCCGAGTCGAAAACTCGTTTCTGTTAATTGTTGCGTTAATTCTATATTCTCTTGGATCAGAAACAAAAAATAATAAAAAGTTGTAACAAGTACGTTCTCCCTCCACACCTCTCACTCGCTCTTGCCACACTTAATATGCTCTAATTGTGTTGAAAATATGATCTTGGGTTGGTTTCCAAGTTGGTTAGCCGGCCGGCAATAAACAATAATCATAAATAAATAAAATACACAAATCTTACACATTTTCTTAATAGCTTTTCATTAATTTACGACATTTTGTAATAAAATTTAATGACTCATTAACCATTTAGGGTAGTTAGAATTCGGCTTTTAATAAGTTTCCAAAATAAATTTCCAGAGTGACTCAATTGCCATTTAAGGCTTTGAATTTTGAGATAATTTTATTATGAACAAACTCCAAAAAGCAGCTCTATAAATAATAACTAAACTCCTTGAACTACCCACGATCTGAGACCAGTTAGTCATAGATTACCTGGCCGTTAGTCACTCACCTAAACCGCAAATTAAGATTGCAGCGGGCTATAAACAAGGAGAACTTCGCGAGAGCTCGCTCAGGGGCATGATCCATCGATCCCTGCTCAAGCCCGAGTCAGAGCCGATGAGCCATCAAATAGAGCATCGTAAACCTCAAAATCGAATGCAACGAGTCCGGTCTTCGCTTTCCTCCCCGGACCCCCTGGATTTCCCTGATTTTCTCGGATTTCCATCGACTCCACAGCAAGTCAATGGGGCATGAACATGAGTAGCGGAAACGGCCGAACCGACACAAATTTTATTGTGGCCTCAAACGAATCGGATATCGACCGAAGTCGGGTTCCCAAGAAGGGTCCCTGCTGTCCCGTGAAGGAACCTGCTATTGTCCAGAGGCCACCGACCTTGGCGGAAGTTTGATGTTTCAATTGTATGTGGGTTTTTGGGATAACTTTCAATACTATAGTCTCCTAAAGGTGTCCTGCTGGGAGTATGTAGTGGGAATCTTTTTAGTATACGATGGTAAAGATATGGTAATTGTGGTTTATGAACAAGGTTGAAGCATAGAAGTATCTATCATCCTTTTAATACCCATTTAGTATAGATTTCCTTACTCATTTACTTTAACGAAAACGAATTAAAATAACTATAAATTACAGCTTTTAATGAATAAGACCAAAAAGTTTTTATTTATCCGAATTATAATAGCATGTAGCCCGGTTTTCCTTTCCCTAACTGCGCATGAATACCTATTTATTTTAGTAGAAACCTTAATAAAGGTCTTCACATGGTTAAACACAATTAATAAAGTAGCATTACTTGCCAGCTGTTTTAAAGAGAATATTAATATCCAAAGTAAATTATTTATCTAGTAATTTTAATAATAACGTCAAGAAATAAATGAGAAAATACTTGGCGTATATTCCCTGCCGATTAATACAAAATTCCTGGTTTAAATTAGTGATGACTAAGCCTTTACCTTCATATATTCCCAGCTAACTCTATATTTCGGCTTACTCGAAGACTAGCCTATAACATTTCCGATAGTTAATTATTTTTGCATGCTGAAAATGCAGCTAGCCGGCAAACAAGGAAAAGGCAATACCTCTACGCTTGCATTGCCATTTAGTGGGTTAGGGAAAAGCTGAAAATCAGCAAACAGGAGAAGGGAAAAGTGAGTGAGAGGAAAATGGAAATGGGCTGGAAACACGGCAAATGCTTAGCTAAGCCTGAACGCTCGAGTAATTTGCAAGCATTTTGCTGAAACTGAAATGAAATTCAATTGCGAAATTAAATTTCATTGAATTTAATTGTTGCTGTGATCGGATCAAACAAACAATCGAGCAAACAAGCCGAAGGCAAATCAAACGCGTCTAATCAAACCGGCGGAGCGTGAAATCCGCCAAATGACTTCTGAAAGCACATTCCTTCTCCGATGGGATCGGGTTTCGATTCGTTCTACTGTAGTGTGTGTTTTTCCAAACCGCGGCGGGTGTGGCCTGCTCCGGATGCTGTCCGCGATAAGGGAGCAGATCCAGCGACAAACTGGGGAGTAACCACCACACCAAGATCCATTCAAAGTGGTTCCTATATAGTATAAATTGTTGAAAAGTACATAGCCCCGGTCTTATCGGTTCTGGGTCAATGCATTTATGTCTCAAAGGTCTCCCTCTTAGTGGCTTCCTTTAAGTTCAAAGCTGATAAAACGCCAAAAGGGAAAGTTGTAATTATTTATTCATTTCATAGGAATTAATAATTTATCTAACGTAATTTATTGACCCTTGAGAGCTCAAGAGATCGTTAGCAGAGGCCCAAACAAAGAGTTGAAAGCGATGGAGATCTTAGCTTAAATTCCAGCTAATGTTTCAGGTTCGATTAATTAATGTGTTGAATACCTATTTGGAATGACTACAATTATAGAATTATAATTTATCTTTTCGGAAAGAACCAGTTTAGTAAAAACAGCAATTTTGAACACTTCAGATTTAAAACAATATTATTTGATGAACCTATTATATTTTACTTTAGTTTTTGAACTTCTCTTAATATTTCTGCTACGTTGTTTTAATGTAAATGCAAAATTTCAAGGTTGGCAATTTAAGTGTACATTTTTTCTTGGTTGTACTAAATTTCGTAACTCGCTGGGCCTCATTTTCATGGTACGTATGACCTTAGTTACTCACACCCAACACCCATTACCAACACCCTTTAAACCTAATAGCTGTGTCCCACAAAGAAAACCCCAAAAAAAAAAAGTACCCTAATGGCGTGCAAATTTTAAAAGGAAAACATCAAGCAGATTGACCAACATTAATGCCTAATCGTTTTAACCTGTTGTTAACTATAAAAAGTGAAATTACAAGCATCCGTCTCACTCTCTATATACCCCTCGCCGGACTCTTAGCCGGACATGATCTTGGCAAGAAGAAGCCAGCATTGGGAGTGCAAAGATTAGAGGTCTTTTTCGCTTTTTTGCCTGGCCCTAATGAAAGTTGTTTGCCCGCGCAAAGAAGAGCCCCAGCGACAGCAATTTTTCAGCATTAACCCAAATAAAACTAAAGCAGCCGAAATAGAAATAAACAAAATCTGACCGAAACAAAGCCCGCAGAGAATAGAGGTCGAGTGTGTGCCGTTGTGTCGATTGAATATTTGATGCCACCACCGAAGAGGCCATGTAATTATGCACAAGAAAGAACGGTTCAAAGAGAAACAGAGCCACGCCCCCGCTTGGAGGCGGACCAGCCCATAAAACTCCCCTTTGCTAAGCTGCACTGGAAAAACCGATGTCTTAAGAAGTCTTAAATAAACCTTTTAAAAATTATGAATAGCTCATTGAAGAGAAGACTGAAAGGTAAATGTAACATTTTGGATTAGTTTTCTTGGTTTTTGACTCACTTTAATTTTCCAGAATTCCCAACCAAGTATTTTGAGTATTATATTATCAGTTTACAGTCGTTATATTATAGTTATTCCGCATTTTTAAACTAATTTATAAGAGACCATAAGTAAAAATTAACGAACCAATAATTCTAAACTGTTTATTTGGCGCTTAAGGGGGGACATCTGAGTAACTTTTTTTAAAAATCGAAAAAATTTGTTTTTGCTTAAAAAATTCTTTAGGGTCTTAAAAATAACATACCAAAAGATAGAGTCCGGCAAATGTGTCTAAGTATCGAAATTTTCCATTCTGCGGCGATGCCTCTCATGTAAATATATACGATTTTAAAACTTTAAACGCGTTTTTCTCAAAACCACTTTTTTTGAGTTGGCCGGAAACCTAACTCGAACAAATCTTAACCGATCGATCTGAAATTTTGACAGTATATTCCAAATACCTATGGCTATCGACACACGTAAGATTTTTTTTTATTTTTTTTGCTTACTTTTTTTTTATCAACAAATTTGTGACGTTTTTTTTTCATGAAAATTTAACATTTTATTTAATCACTCACCATTTTGCTAAAAATCAAAATATCGAAAAAATCCTACGTGTGTCGATAGCGGTTGAGATACAGAAACTAACAAAATTTGATTTTTTGTTCTAGATTAAAAATTACGGACGTTAGGTTTCCGGCCATGGACCCCTTTCAAAAAAATAGGGCCTACGAAGAAATGCTGCACAGCCGCCATTTTGTTTTCGATTTATTAAAAAAAATTTATTTTGTAGTTTACATCTAACATTATAAAACCTACTTTAAAATTTTTCAATTTGATTTCCATTTGGCCGAAAAAAAATTCTTGAAAATCGGCTTTTTTTTTTGCCAGTTACTCAGATGTCCCCCCTTAACTATAAGGTTTCAGGTGTATTATATCATATAATTTTTCAGCATATAAGTAAGTATAAAAGTAAGATATTTATTAGACACTTGATTAAACACTAAATACAAAAAATGTTTAAAAAATACAAAAATGCTCCAAGTAATTGAAACCTAGACACTTTTAAACTTTTAATAGATGTAACATTTGTTTGTTGAATACTGTATTTTTGTAAGTGCCTTGAGAAGGAAAGAAACCTGTTGCTTTGCTTCAGAAAATCACTGCCGACTCTCGTTGTCGATGTGTAAGGTGAGTTATGTATTTGTGTTCTTGTTATTTTGTAATTCGACATGCAAAGCACGTGCAATTGTACAAGTACCTTACCTTCTCCCTCCCTGCCCTCGATGACGTAGACTGGAGAATGCGACTACTATAAAGCCTTTGTTAGTGCACCGTGAAGGTCTTCTCCGCTGGAATTGTCTCGTCATCGTTCTGGCTTGGGCATTAGACAGCAGACAATTGTCTGAAAGCCTGGCCCACCAGCTGAAAAGTATCTGTATCTTGGTGTCTGTGCGAAGTATGTGTGTCATTGTGGCAATTGATTTGAATCGCGTGCATGCAACCTGATAAACCATCGTGAATGGTGTGAATATATGTATTTGTACTCGTGTATATTTCGCCTTTTATGTTACTGCCTTGTTACTGTTACGTGGCTTGTGCCGAGAATGGCTAATGAGTTGGCCAAAACGCCAAAACGGGTGGCGTACTTGCCAATAATAGCCGTTAGCTGAAGGGTTTCCAAGAAGAAACGCTCTTATTGAGTTAAGCGGCGGAATCGAAGAGTGAATATAAATAGCTTAAGGGATGGCAGGATAAGCTTCAGTGGATAATATGCTTATTTTGGTGAAGGCATTGAGATGAAAAACCAATGAGAGAAGAATTTTAGGTACAAGATATGTATCTCTGAATGCAATCCATTAGGTTATACTTTTCGATGGGTTTCTAGAACGCCAGATAATGTATTCCAATGTCAAATGAAAATGTAATAGACATTTTCGCTCACATTTAATCAACTAATTAATTGAATATATTCACGAGTGAATATCCCACACCCTTTAAATTCCCCTGTCAGAATGGGCTCTGTGTCTAGCCCCTTCCTATACCCCTAACAATGCTTTTAATTGCCCCATTTAAGCCGAGGTCCCCCGCAAACAGCAAACAAAATTGGCAAAGACAGTAACTAACTGTTTTGCACAACGCAATTCGAATTAATTAAAGTTTATTGCGCGACTCTATGGGGTCCACACTCCGAAAAGTCAGACAGTGAAATCACACTCAGATGCTGAAACAAATTTCCCTTGTTCGGCGATCGCATTCTGACTGACTCATCCGCTCTATTTATACGGGTGTACGACACTTTCGGAAACATTCAATTTATTAATTAACACTCGGGGAACATCTTCGAGGCGATTTTCTGCATTTTTCTTCGTCTATCTTTTTCAAGATTTCTGCGGCTTTTACCACTTTTCCGCGCAGCCTCTAAGCGTTTTTATTGTTTCTCTTTTGATTAATGGGTGCGTTACCATTGGGATTTGGTGCGCGACTGACTCCGGCTAATACATGGCCACCGGTGGCCCACTCCCCCCGAAAAGCCCAGCCATGGAGCATCTCTCACACTATTTCAATTACCCGCCAGTGTTTTGAATTTTGCGCCACATTTTTTTTTAATGCATACGAAACCATAAAAGTGAGCTTGCGAGTATGTGCAGAAATAAAAAATATACAAAAAAGATTGGCTAAAATAAAAGCCTGGTTGCCCGGCTGAAATAATGCTCGTTAGCAGCACAAAGAAAAGCAACTAAAAAAAAAACAACAAAATATATAATAATAAAACAGACTGAAATTAGTTTCGAATTTTGAAAAACTCACTTTGCCATGGCGGAATGTCTTAGTCACGCCACCTGCTGCAATCCGCGGCGACTCTGAGTACATGTGAGTGTAAGTAGGTTTACTCTTAGGAAGGTACTAAGCCCACTCCAGATTCATGACGAGTATTTGGTAAACATTAAGGCGAAGCGTGTGGCATAAAAGCCAAAAACACAATAATTATGCCAAGAGCTGGTAACCAAGAGACTGCCAAGGTCATTCTTCTATTTTACAGAAATATTTCAGCCACTACTCGCTTAGCTTAACCAAGCAATTGTCTTTAATTACAAATCAATTAAGTTAGGGATTTAAACATAAGAATGCAGCAGTTAGAAAACCGACAACTTAACCAGGTCTTTTTGTTAAATTATAGAAAAAAATCATCAACCTTCTTTTTATTTGAAATATGACAGAAAATTATTCTTTAATTATATTATTTATTTTGTAAAATGTGTAAACTTGTTTTGTTATATAAAATGTTTTAGATACGATTTACATCCCCTGTAAAAAGGATCTTTTTACAAATAATAAAAAATATATATACCCTAAAAGACACTCAGTAAGGCTTCGCCCTCCAAAAATGTCTTAATGCTGGCTTATCGGAAATTACACACTGATCACATTTGGAGTGGCCCCATGCCAAGACGGGAAATGCAGTAGGGAAAAATATAATACAAATACCGAGGGGATGGCGGAGACACACAACTCCATTTGCCGGGTAATATGAGACATTGCTAAGGGCACAGCACAAAATAATCAAAACCCTCACTGGCTAAACGCCCGAGTACAGGTCAAAAGGATGTTGAAGAAGGACCCCGACCCGCACTCCGACAAACACTCAAATGGTTCAATTTATCGGGGACCGCTCGAATTGTATCTCATGGATGCGACGAGAGCGAACCCCAGCTGACTCATTCCCCGAGACCCGAACAGGTTGGCCGCCGCACACACCCGTAAACATCCGTAGATACCCGGCCACAGACAGACACAAGTCCAAGCCCCAGCCCATACAACTGCACAAACAAAATTGCGAAAAACAACAGGCACGACGGCGGGCACCAAGCCTACGCCCAGGCCTGAACTGAAACGCTCTGAAAATGCATGGAAATTAACAAAACGAAATGCAATGTAAAGTAAAATTAAAAGGCACGGTGAGGGTCCCAGGGGTTCGCCATATAGATACCTTCTAAAAGTACTAAATACAGAGTTATTGACTTTCAGCGGTAAGTTAAGGGCTGGCAAGAATATCAAATCCTTGTCGAAGCATTGGGGTATTTCATACAAAAAAGCTTACCAATGGTGTCTGAGTTCCAAATACTATTTGCAATTTATTTCATAATTTACTGTTAAAAAAAAACTAAAAAAATCGAATGAAAATACACATATAACACAGTGACTCCCAAGATTATTTACTAATTAATTCAGTAAATCATATTGAACTCATTATATTTAAAATAAGTTGGAAATATATTTTAATTTGTTTTATTATTTATTTTTTACTTGTAATTTAATTAATCATTCTATCTTCTCTTTATGCGAGTAAATGCCCTCCGGAACTCGTATGTTAAAATGCTGGGCACTCGCACTACCCAAAGGCAAGCTAAGTAACACAAGACGACGACAAAATTTACTTTAGACCAAGCTCAAGCTCAAGTCGAAGCTCCGGCTCCAAGTCTCTGGTGCTCGAGTACACAACTCGATGCAATCGGCCAGCGAATTCGAACGAAAGGTACTTGAAAAAGTGCATGCGGGTTCATTTCCTGTTTGCTCTTGCTATTTCAGTTACACAGAAAAGAAATTCGGTCATTTCGTAATGAATAATGAGAAAATGTTCTTATGCAAATACTATATATTCACATCTTTTTATTTTACATTTATAAAGAAAATTAAAGTTTGATTTAATTTTATATAATTTTCTAAAGAGTTGTTCATGAAATGAAACATATTTTAGATTAAAATATATTCACTATATGAGTTCCAAGAGTTTTAGTTAATAATCAAAGATGGTTTTTAACCGTATTAAGCTTAAGTGTGATAGGATTTTTGGTAAATACATGTCTATTTTTAACATAAGTTAAGAAATTATATAATATTGAAAATTAAGTTGAAGAAAATTCCTCTATAAAGTTCCCCGGGACAACCTAAGATATTCTACAGATACATAAGTCAATCTAGGATGCTAAAAATGTACTACAACAGTTTTCTTTTGTTCAAGAGTATATTTTGATCAAAACAGCATCAAATGCATTTTTCTTGCAGTGCATATCTGTGGCTCAGAGAGGCTTCTTGCCATTTTGCGATGTCAGCTGAACTCGACGACAAACATGCTCAAGCAAAGGCGATTTTCCCCCGCACTTTTTTTGTTCCCCCTCAGACTTAAAGGTTTTTGTATGGGTATTTCTTGACGTTTTAGGTTTTTGCCATTTGCAGCGTTTTTTCCGTAGTTTCTTCTGTATTTTCTGCTTTTGTAGAAGACAACTTTTGCCTTCGTTCCTGCACTTTGGCCGCCGCTCTCTAATTTGCCTACAGCATTTAACGATCATCGCACATATTAGGTTTTTGGCTTTACGTCAGTCAGTGCAAATTATATCCACGTAGGTAACGATTTTTGACACTTTTCCAGCTCCGCGACCGCTCTCGAACGGTATTCGCCGAGCCGATCCATCCATCCACAATTCGAATTTTTGTATCTCCCGGCTACAGTTATTAATGATTGGTCTTTGGCTCTAGAGCTGCGGGCCAGGAAAGTGTTTATCGTCGGATCGATTATCACTTACATACATTTTTTCGGCTCTGCTGCGGCATTCACAGGGGCTTTTGATTAATTGACCGTTAGCAAATAGTCAATTTGATTGCGTTTTAATGCGCCGGCCACTTGATTTGTGAACTTTCAATCATTAGGTAAACGAAATTGGCCAAATTGTCGCCGGTGTCGGTGAGGTAATATAGTCCTCTGGCCAAAGTCTGAGCCAAAACAACTGAGTTTTTGATTCAAGTAAAAAATTGTTAGCATAATCTTTTGTTTCCCACGTTCTTGGGCCGACTTGTATTTGGTATGAATAATGAAAGTGTTAATTTAAAGATTTTGTTGTCCAACTGGTTGCGATTGACATTGTTGCCATCAATAAAGTCAAGTTTTTGGTTATAGAACCATAGGAAACACAACCTTTATTTGAATAAACTTTGAGCTTAGCCTAACGGTCAAATTAATATTCTTAGCAAAGTCATATCTCAAAAAATCGTGTGTTTTTGTGGAATTATATAGAGCGTTGTAAACAAATAAATTTTATTTTAATTGATTCAATAAACTGACGGAACATTAAGGTTGATACAAATAAATGCTTTGCCAGCCGAAAAGGTTCTGGGAATATTATTTATAGTAAACTTCAAACAACCAATCGAAAATTTGATTGGAAATTGTATTATCTGTTTATTTTTATATGACAAGGTATTAATCTTTTGACCCAAATATTAAAGGCAATATTAAAATTATTCAAAAAGGGTTTTAAACTTGTAAAAACTAAGGAATTACTTAAACATTTCCATTATTTATTGCTTCAAGCTTCTGTCAGAAATAAATAAATCCAGAAGTGAGTCAAGTTTACCCCAAAGTTTGTAAAGCTTTTCTGAAGTATTTTATATAGTTAAATAACTATAAAACATAAGCTACCCGCTGTAAAAATTCATTATCCCTTACCATCTAATGACAATATGAGATCACCATAGGTCCCAGTAAGTCACAACTCACCTTTTGGAAAAGTTCGTGCGATCTACGCCGGGGTCTCGAGATGCTCCCCTTCCAGCATTCAAATTGGAGCTATTGGGCGGCTGCCAACTGGCGTGCTGCTAGCTAGAATCCGATCTCGTTTCTTTCCGTGTTTTTCGGGTTTTCAGGTGGGAGACGAAGCGCGACGCGGGCTGGCTCAGGCACTTGGCGGTGGTGGTGGTACTTGGCACTGGTTACTGGTACTGGGTACTGGGTACTGGGTACTGGGTACTTGTTGCTCTGCTGGACCCCAGAGCTCACTCAAATCTCTAGCCACTCGGATGTGGACGGCGGCCAGAAAATGGAAACGCGATTAGAGGGCCGCGGTGGCAGCGGCAGCGAAAAGGGTACACAAAAAAGATGCAGAGCCAGCAGCAGCGGCAGCAGCAGAAAAAACGAAAACAATGCCAGAAAAAATCAACATGCACACACTGACACCAAAGAATATGTATCTTGAAACTGGTTTAAGATTTGCTGGGGATTTGTTGGCATCTAGAGTGTGTGTCTATGTGAGCGCCGCTCTGGGCTTGTACTTTCCAATAACAAATTCGACTTCTTGTTTGGCTTTGGCTCTTTAGAAACACACGGATATCATTTCCATACAGATTCTCTTTCCGAAACAACTGTTGCGCCTCAGCGGGAGACGGATTCCAATTCGAAACAGGCAGGCGAACCGAAGGATCTCAGGCACTGATGTCTCACAAACCGCACTTAGTGTACTAACTTTGCATATTTATTTTTATTCCTTAAAAAACACCGGCGTTACAGAAGAGTCGTTTGCTGTTTAAAAAATATTTAATTCGAATCAAAAACACCGACAAAACCGACTTTGGCAACGCACGAACTCCAACGACATCCGACAGATACGAATGAAACGCAACTGAAGCGCTAGCTAGAGATGGTAAGATACAAAGCGAATGCTGTGCTTGCCAGTTGCGATAGTCTTCTGGTTGGGGATCTATCGAAACTAGTGATGGTAGTTGGTCCAACTAATAATTTCTTAGTAGAAAATGTGCCAGGGAACAGTTATTACCTTTTTTATTACAAATATTCATTTTAATTATTCATATTTAAAGGAATTTTATATAGTCTGCACAAATGGTTTTTTAAAATATATTTTAAAGGTTTAAACTATAAAGAATCCAACCTTTTGCAAAATATCTTTATTTTTATTTTTAACCACATATGTGCAATAGTTTTAATTAGTAGTTCTTCGTCTATGTACCGCGATATGTGGAGTATCCATAGGGATTAAGTAAGAGGGGAATATGATAGTGCTGATTTTCGCTGCAGTCCGCAATGATCTCAATAACGGGATACAGAGTCTTCACATTGCGCGCGGCAAAATAAGATCCGACATGGAACGTCAGCTTGTAGATGCCACTGGGAAATTGACCAGGCTCCAAGAGCTGGCACCGACCATCCTCATTGGTTTTGGCCGCTCGAAGGGATTTCCACTCCTGTAGCTCGTCCAGCCTGGAAACGGTTACGCGGACATTGGCGGCAGCTTCACCCACGGAAGTGTCCAGTATGTGAGTGGAAAATTTACGTGCGTCCATTTTGATGAACGAGAACTTCAAGACTGAGGACTGTAAGTATCTCGGGATTGTTAGTGACTAATAAGACTTTATCTGAATAATCCTGATTGCATTTATCATTAAAGCTGGAGAGATGCTGATAAGAGGAATTCTGATAAGAAGTTTTATATTACATGCATAAATCACTTGCGATTTTATAAAATAACAAAAGGTAAATAATTTTAAAAATATTTAATTTTAGTTAAACTTACATTTGATATACTTTTAAAGTATCTCCCATTTTATTTATTAAATAAAAATAATTAAATACTTTTGTTGCATTTTGTAATTGGTATTTTTTTTTAGGGCATATTTGGTATTTAATCTCGCTCGACTGCGGCCACACCATTTGGTTGATTCAAAAACTGCACGTGTTGACAACATTTCGATTGGTGGCGTAAACTTCTTGGAATTTTTCTAAAAATGGCTGAGGAAGGACCTCCCGAGGCGAGCATCGACTTCGTGCCCGCCCTCTGTTTTGTGCCGCGCGGCGTGGCCAAGGACAAGCCGGACAAGATCGTGCTGACGCAGGCAGAGCTGGCCAGGATTATCGGCGCTACGCAGCAGGAACTGGACGAGGAGAGCGACGACGATGAGGCTGAGGAGGGAGGAGGAGAGGATGGCGACGGCATGGATGTGGACGACAATGAGGATGCGAACAGTGAGAACCGCAATCCACAGGACGAGTTCCACTTCCAGGACTACGACAACGAGGAGAATGCCACAGTCACCAGTCTGGCCAATATCGTTGACGCTGGCGAACAGGTGCCCGACGAGGACGAAGATTCCGAGGCCGAGGATGAGGTCATCAAGCCCAGTGACAATCTGATCCTAGTGGGCCATGTCCAGGACGACGCCGCCTCCATGGAGGTGTGGGTGTTCAACCAGGAGGAAGAGGCGCTGTACACACACCACGACTTTCTGCTGCCCAGCTTTCCCCTCTGCATCGAATGGATGAACCATGACGCCGGCAGCGACAAGGTGGGCAACATGTGCGCCATCGGCTGCATGGATCCTATTATCACCATATGGGATCTGGATATCCAGGACTCCATTGAGCCCACCTTCAAGCTGGGCTCCAAGGGCAGTCGCAAGCAGCAGAAGGAGCAGTACGGCCACAAGGACGCTGTGCTGGATCTCTCGTGGAACCGCAACTTCGAGCACATTCTGGCCAGTGGCTCCGTGGACCAAACCCTCATCCTGTGGGACATGGACGAGGGCCAGCCGCACACTACTATCACGGCCTTCGGCGAGAAGGTGCAGTCCCTGGAGTTCCATCCCACGGAGGCGCAGAGCATCCTCACCGGCTGTGCCGATGGGTATGTGAGGCTCTTCGATTGCCGCGACGCCGATGCCGTCAACTCCTCAAGCATCCAGTGGAAGGTCAACGGCGAGGTGGAGAAAATCCTGTGGCATCCCACCCAGAGTGACTACTTCATCGTGGGCACCAACGATGGCAGCCTGCACTACGCCGACAAACGGAAGCCCGACGAGCTGCTGTGGTCCGTGAAGGCCCACAACGAGGAGATCTCCGGGGTTTGCTTCAACAGTCAGATGCCCAACCTGCTGACCTCCACATCCACGGAGGGCACCCTCAAGGTGTGGAACTTCAACAGCGCAGAGGCCAAGCACGTCTACGAGCATGAGTTCAATATGGGGCGCCTGCAGTGCATGCGTCAGTGCCCGGAGGATCCCTACACCCTGGCCTTCGGCGGCGAGAAGCCGCCGCGCTGCGCCATCTTCAACATCAAGAACTCGGTGGCCGTGCGCCGGACCTTTGGCATTGCCGATGCGGAGTAGAGAATAATATTATCAGACGCGTATTCAACGATGTATGTTAACCAAAATATATCTTTAAGGAACCAAAAGCACCTCTCTTATTTAGCAATGCGAAACACCGGAGGAGGCATTGCATTCACCTTTATTATAAACTTTAAATCCGAATGGTCGTGAGCAGCTTAAAAATAATTGAAAACTGTGGTTCTTAAGCGGGTAAGACACTACTTCATTCCGGGCATGGAAGAGACACAAAATGATGAAACGACGACTTTTATCCTAGACATATTTCGTGCATTACTTACATCTACATCTATGTACGTTACGTGCACCGACTAGCTCTTGAAGAGACCGACGCACATGAGCAGATTGCGGCGCGTGAAGTGCAGAGTGACGAACGGCGAGTTCTTGCTGGGGAATGTGCGCAGCAGGTATACATCCTCGTCGTTCTCGTCCTGGTGGTGCGACACCGTAATGTGATTGCTTATGTAGTCCTCGGTAACCTTGTGGAAGTCCCACAGCGTCAGGTTGTTGTCCAGGCCAGCGGCTGCCAGGAGTGTGCCATCCCGGCTGAAGGTAATCGTGGACACGGTGCTGGTGTGCCTTAGCAGGGTGGTAACCAGAGCTCCGCTCGACAGGTCCCAGATGATGATGTTGTGGTCCACCGAACCGGAGGCTAGATACCGGCCGCACGCGGAGAAGGCCAGCGAACTCACCGGTCCCTTGTGGCCCGTCATCAGGCGCACCGACTGGCCGGTCATGTTGTCCCACAAGCGCACTGTGCGATCGCTGGAGCCAGTGGCCACGTAGTTGGAATTCGGATGGAACTGCACACAGTCCACGTCAGACAGATGGCCCACAAACACGCGCAGAGCTTGGTTGGAGTCGGTGGACCAAAGGCGGGCAGTTTTGTCGTAGGAGCAAGAGACGAAGTAGTAGCCATGCGGAGCAAAGCGCACATCCCACACCGGGTAGACGTGGCCGCGATATGTGACCACGCAGGACCAGGTGAGCAGGGACCACAGTCGTATCGTGCCGTCCTCCGAGCACGACAGGAGCAGGTTCATCTCGGGTGCAAAGGCGCAACGATATACTGGCCCGGTGTGGCCCAGAAAACTCCTGGTCGTCTCCCCGCTTCGGTCGTCCAGCATCCGCACATTGATGTCGGCCGACTCCTTGTCCAGCTCCCTCAGCGCATCAGCATCCTTGAGGGCACGCAGCTTGGCGGGCGTCAGGGACCAGATCCTCACACTAGAGTCCCCGAATCCGCAGGCCAGCATCGTGGAATCGTCTGAGATCTCGGCGCAAGTTACGCCCTGGTGGGAGTTGAGAACCGTGTAGAAGACGGCGGAAGGCAGCTGATCCTTGCTAAGCGCCAGTCGTTTGCTAGCTTCCCTCAGTGCCTTCAGCTTTAGCAGCTTGTCCGAATCCTTGAGTTCCGGCAGTGGTATCCTGTCAATTGAGGGGGCATTTGGATCCGACTTGGATTTTTTTGATAGAAGCGGATCCTTTTTCGGTTTCTTCTTCTTCGGACGATCCGGTGCATCCGGGTCGTCGTCCTCCTCCTCAGGTGCAGGCGCTGGCGTGGTAAGCGTCTGGAAGTCAACTTCCTTCAGCAGGCCATAGTAAACCCGCATCTTATTGTCCTGCCGCTTGGCCTCGCCGATGTGGGAGCCCGCCGTGGCCACGCACTGCAGCTTGTTGCGCGCCATGCCCTCGTAGGTATCGAAGTGCAGGTACTTGGACACGATGTCGGCCACCACCTCCTGCCGGCGATCCTGGATGTGGCGCTTGAAGAGCGAGTGCGAGTCCCTTGACATGCGTATGACAAAGCGGTCCGTTTCCATGGCGGACACCAGATCGTTATCCAGCAGCTCCTCCGGCTTGGACAGCAGCAGTAGACTGAACAGACCCTCGATGTAGTAGCCGTCGAGATCAGATTTGTACTTCTCGATGAATTCCTTTGCCTTGTCCCTGAGGCCGCTGGCGAGCATCTTAAAGTAGATCTGCACTAGAATGGGGTACAGCACCATGGACAGCTCATGCTTGTATATGTCCAGGGAGTCCTCCACGAAGGTGCGTAGCTCCTGGTAGGCCTGCTCGTACTGCTGGGCGTCGAAGCTGTCGTCGCCGATGAACTTGGCCAGCGCCTCTGCTGCATTGGCCTCGGTCACGGCCGATTGTTTGGGCGGGTGCTGCGGGGCAGGAGCACGTTCCCGCTCCCGGTCGTTATCGCCCAGTCCCAAGGCAGCGCCAAGCACCTTCTGCACATCGCTCTCGCTGATCTCTGACAAGTCCGCACTGCTCACATTCGCCTCCTGGCAGAGCAGCTCCTCCGTGCTCTTCAGCTGATACTTCTTGATGAGCTTCAGCAGACAGAGCAACTCACGTTTGTCGCGGGAGCCCTGGGCGCCGGTTCCTCCGTTTACATTGCTCATTTCAAGACTCATTTTCCGGGAGAAAAAATCTCGTATTTTGTTTGCGTGGCTGTGTGACCAGGTGTGGACAAGCATAAAATACCAAGCGTTCCGCAAAGAATTTTAAAATATACCAAGAAAATAATGAGGTACAGTAAGCACTAGGAGACGAGCTGTATGGTCAAATTAAAGTGTTTTCTATGTGCGTACTAGTATTTAATTATAATTACTAAACATTTAAAGAAGTAATTAAGCATTTTAATTATTATAATTTGTCAACAGATTAAATGTACAGTATTTAAAGACAATTCAAATCATTTGGTATCCGTTTAGTATTTTTCTTACCTAAACAGATAACGATAACGATAACGCAGAGCGATAACCAAAACATTCGTAAGACATGAAGAGAAGAGTAATTATAAAAAAGGTAAAAAATAACGTAACGGCTAATTAAAATGCATAATACTTACCGCAAAGGGTAATATGTGGCTGTGCATTTACTAAATCAACTTGCTATTGCTTATTTCAGTGTAACTGTGTGCCGCCCTTCCTCCAACTCCTTGAACTTTGACTCTCCGTCTCGAAATTAACCCTTGTACTCGTGCTTTCTGTTGTGTTTTTGTCGCTCCTTTTTGTGAAAAAATGAATGAAAATGATGTTGCGGTAGGTCACCAGCTGTATTATAACCCCCATTAGCTCATTATTCCTTCGAATCCCACAGAAAAAGGTCGCCGGCAAGCGAAATTCGGTGGCAATTGACCAACTGGATTCCGGCCAGCCGAGATACAGCTTCTCTGGTCGCGTGCAGGAGCTGATCGAGGGCTACAATTCGGCCGTGCAGCTGCTGGCGCCCAAGTGGCCCTGGTTCTTCTTTCCCGGATATCTCACATACGCCGTCTACTGGCGCTATGCCAAATATTACAAGGGCAAGTTGCTTCTGACCCCTATTCCGAATCGCCTCTACGAACTGCTGATCAAAAACGAGCTAATCAAGTCGGAGCACCTGGTATTCGCCAGCCAGGACGTATACGACAGCTATGCGGAGTCGCCGGACGTTAACTTTGTCAACTTGGTTATCCGTGGCAATGGCAGGGGAAAGGGCAATGGGACAACCGATGGGAAGTCTGCGTCTCAAACGGTCATTAAGCAAATGCTTCAGGAGGCGCCGCACACCATAGTGGCTCAGATACTGCCGGTGGCCCAGTGTCAACCGAATTGTCTGTATGTGCAGGTGGGTACATCTCAAACGAAGGCTTGAATGCTAATTAAGCTTCCTGTTTTCATGCCAGGAAAACTTCTATGGGAATATCATGGACCGCTTTCGCATCCGCTCCAACTGCTGGGTGCAGTTAGACCACTTTGCCGACGAGCAGACCATACCCGGCATAGCGACCAAGGCGCATGTATACATGCTGACCGATCCGCACGAATTGCCCGCCGAACTGACTGAGCTCATCCTGAGCAACTACTTCAGCACCCCGCGGCTCCTGCATCGCGGGCACACCTACCGAATCGAGGTGAATGCGGACCTGGTGGGCACAGCTTCCTATGCGCACTACTACCTGATCTTTGCGTACCTGCATCACGTCCACTTCAAGTGCATTCACTTGGAGACAAAGGGAAGCGAGTTCGAGCTGCAAGCTGTGGTGGCCAAGAGCTTCAGCAATCTGGTTCAAGTGCCGTCTGCCCACAGCTTTCTGCCGCGACAAGTGTTGGACAACTTTGCCATCGTTGAGAACTATCCGAGCGGACTTCGGAGGCCTTATCAACTGCTGCGCTCCTCGGTGGACGCCTTCCTGCCCAAGAAGTCTGCCTGCCTGTCCTCCAAGCACATTTTCCCCGTTTTCCTGCTGCAGGGCGAACGGGGCTCCGGGAAAACGAAGATCATCAATGCCGTGGCCCAGGAGCTGGGCATGCATATCTATGGGGCGGACTGTGCGGAGATAGTCTCGCAGGTGCCCTCGCACACGGAGATGAAGCTGAAGGCGGTCTTCGCCAAGAGCCAGGTTAGCGAGCCGCTCCTAATTTGCTTCCACAACTTTGAGATCTTTGGCATTGACAACGAGGGCAACGAGGATCTGCGTCTGCTGTCGGCCTTCCATGTGCAGGTCCAGGAGCTCTTTGCCAAGGATCGCAAGCACCCCGTGGTGGTGGTGGCCTTAACCAGCGACAAACACTTGAAGCCCATGATTCAGAGCCTCTTCCTGGAGATCATCAGCATAGAGATGCCCAGCAAGGAGGAGCGATTCGAGATCCTGCGCTGGATGCATGTTCGGGAGACCTTCAACGATGTAATCCATAACCAAAAGCTCATCGACCGCCTGCCCCTGTTCTCGAGAGAAAACCAGGCTCAATTTATGTCCCGCGTCAGTCCCAGTTGGAGGGATACCATTGATGTGCTCCACGAGGTAGCTGCCAAATCGCAGGGCTTTCTGCTGGGCGACCTGCAGCTGCTCTACGACAGTGCCGTTCGCCTGAGGAGCCGCCAACGGCACGGAAGAAGGTGCACCCTGGATCTTTCGCACTTCGCCAAGAACCTCAGCGACATGCAGAGCTCTTTTGCGGACAGCTTGGGCGCGCCCAAAGTGCCGAAAGTGTACTGGTCGGATATCGGTGGTCTGGCCAAGCTGAAGGACGAGATCCAGAGCAGCATCGGGCTGCCGCTCAAGCATGTTCACCTCATGGGCAAGAACCTGAGGCGATCGGGCATCCTTCTCTACGGCCCGCCGGGCACTGGTAAGACTTTGGTGGCCAAGGCCGTGGCCACTGAGTGCAACCTGAGTTTCCTCTCCGTCCAAGGGCCGGAGCTGCTCAACATGTACGTGGGGCAGAGCGAACAGAATGTGCGCGAAGTCTTCTCCCGTGCCCGGTCAGCGGCGCCTTGTGTCCTCTTCCTGGACGAACTGGACTCGCTGGCTCCCAATCGAGGTGTGGCCGGTGATTCGGGAGGCGTTATGGATCGCGTGGTGTCGCAACTGCTGGCAGAGATGGACGGCATAAGCGATGGCGACACCAGCAAGCCCATCTTCATCCTGGCAGCCACCAATCGTCCGGATCTGATTGACCCCGCCCTTTTGCGCCCCGGCCGCTTTGACAAGCTCTTCTACGTTGGTCCCTGCTCCACAGCCGATGACAAGGCGGCCGTGCTGCGGGCCCAGACACAGCGCTTCGCCCTGGCCGCTGGCGTGAACATGGACGAAATTGCGGAGCGACTGAAGAGCGAAATGAGCGGGGCAGATCTGTACTCCATCTGCTCGAATGCCTGGCTCTCGGCCGTGAGACGCATCATAGACAAGCACTTGAGCGGGGCTATAACGGACGCGGAACTGCAGCCGGAGAACGTTGTGGTGGAGTCGGAAGACTTCACCAGATCGTTCAACAAATTCGTGCCCTCGATTAGCACCAAGGATCTGGAGTACTTCAACAACCTGAAGGCAACGTACAGCGTTTAGAGCGCCCACCAATGGTTAACTAGTTCTAAGAGTGAGTTTTTTACAGACATTTTCGTTGCTTTTTAATAAACCCGTTGATAGTTCACAATTGCCAGCGAGTGTTCACTCGATTAAGGGGAAAACATGCGTGAAAAATGAAACCAGTGGCTGGAACTTCGGAGGAAGTCAGTCTGTGGAGGGAGGTACGTGAATCCCATTAACCGTAATCTTGGCGAAACAAAAGTGGGCGCTTATCGCTTCGAACAGCTACCCCCCGTGTAGAGCTGGGGGGGAACTGCGTCGTCTCTTTGGGATGATCTTTGGGCGAGACCTGGCTGACTTCATCTCGGCACAGGGAGGCTTATCAGTTTCAGCCGGCAGACAGCGTGCTTATCTGCGATCTGCTCGGTTTATGGACACCTCCAAGTAAACGCTGTTGATGCTGTGCGGGTTTTTGAATTAGTCTGGGAAGTGCGAACCAACATTGTACATTTCCATTAACCCGCGTTACGTAACAGACATGGCTTTGGTGTGTGTGGAGGACTTTGAGCAGAAGGCCGCTGGCCACCTGGAGAAGAATGCTCTGGACTATTACAGAAGCGGAGCCGGTGAACAGTTCACCTTGGGCCTGAACCGGGAGGCTTTCCGCCGCCTGCGGCTGCGTCCACGGTGCTTGCGGGATGTCTCCCGTCTGGACATTAGCTGTGAGATCTTTGGCGAGCGGATGAAGTGGCCGTTGGGTATCGCGCCCACGGCTATGCAGAAGATGGCGCATCCGGATGGCGAGATTGGCAATGCCAGGGCCGCGGGCAAGGCTGGATCCATCTTCATACTCAGCACCCTTTCCACCACGTCGCTGGAGGATTTAGCAGCCGGTGCTCCGGACACCGTCAAGTGGTTCCAGCTGTACATCTACAAGGATCGGTAAGACTGAATTAGACGCTATAGATCATAAGTTACTCCTTTCTCACTTTTAGTACCATTACGGAAAAGTTGGTACGTCGTGCCGAGAAGGCCAACTTCAAGGCCCTCGTTCTGACCATAGATGCCCCAATATTCGGACACCGACGTGCCGATGTACGGAACAACTTCAGTCTACCCGCGCACCTGTCTCTGGCCAACTTCCAGGGCGTGAAGGCCACCGGAGTGGGTAATGCCAGCATGGGCGCTTCTGGCATCAACGAGTACGTGTCCAGTCAGTTTGATCCGACCATCACTTGGAAGGATATCGCTTGGCTAAAGAGCATCACTCATCTGCCCATTGTGGTGAAGGGAGTGCTGACCGCTGAGGATGCTGTGCTGGCCCGGGAGTTTGGATGCGCCGGCCTCATTGTGTCCAACCATGGAGCACGTCAAATCGACACAGTCCCAGCCTCGATTGAAGCCCTGCCGGAGATTGTGAAGGCCGTGGGCGATGATCTGGTGGTTATGCTGGACGGCGGTATCATGCAGGGCAATGACATCTTTAAGGCCCTGGCCCTGGGGGCCAAGACCGTCTTTGTTGGTCGTCCTGCCGTCTGGGGACTGGCCTACAACGGCCAGAAGGGTGTGGAAGAGATGCTGAGTGTTTTGAGGAAGGATTTCGAGATCACCATGGCGCTGATCGGGGCCCAAACTCTGAGGGACATTCTGCCGTCGATGGTGGTGCATGAGTGGCAGTATGCCAAGCTTTAAATCGTTTTAATTTACATTTATAATTTAAAAACTATTGGATTCTACAGCACAAATAAAAACAATGAAAATTATTTAACAAATATATTTGGAATTCAAATTACCGATGCGCTGAACGGATTCCCTCAATTACAGCAGTCATCGACTTAAAATTTAATTTGCAGCAACAGAAATTACTTTTATTAATATTTTTATTATTGTTAATTATTGCGCTTACATATTTAAAAAAAAAATTATGCATAAATTATAAATAATTATACAAATTAATTATATTTAATTATTTTTATTTTATATATTTTATTGGTGAATTTAATTGAATTATTTGAATTATTGGAATCATAAAGCAAAAAAAATACAATGTTTTTAAAACGTTAAAATAATCTGGGTATTCCCTCAACAACTGAATAACACAGGTTGTTATATGCGGTACGGAACTCGCCATCTGAGGAAAAATATAAAACTCCGATAGTTTAAATAATTTTCATACAATAAGTAATATTTTTAAGGCCAAAA
This sequence comes from Drosophila bocki, assembly GCA_008042715.1. Lineage (NCBI taxonomy): Eukaryota > Metazoa > Arthropoda > Insecta > Diptera > Drosophilidae > Drosophila > Drosophila bocki. Next base: position 16,513 of record VNJY01001513.1, on the reverse strand, counting down.
GACAGTTAAAAATTTCATAAGCTTTTTCATTTTCAAATATGCTAGATATATCTTGAAATAAGCTAAACTGTCAACACTGTCTTTTAGGCAACTAGAGATGGGGAAACATCGATGTTCACTGACATCGATGTTGCCGATGTTTTTGGCAGAAACGGAGACGGTTTCGACCCTATAAAGTTTTTATATTCTTGATCAGCATCAACAGCAGGGTCGATCTAGCCAAACTGGTCGCCCATTTTGAAGCTTTGCAGATAATCTGCTGAATACTCTCACTACTATAAGTGTCGGAACTGGCCGGATCGGCTATCCTGCAGCCATTGGAAATTCCTAAACATTTTTAAAATTAAAATAATATAAATTCACATTATTTACATTTTATTTAAAGTTATATGAAAAAAGCATCTAAAAATTAATATTTATATTTTTGTTATTGTTTATGAACAATGGGCGACGGTCGCTAATTAATTGGTCTGTTATACTAAATACCCATTTATAATTTGCCAGATGCGTAAACGCTAAATAAATTTTTAGCCAGTCTTATATCCGCCCCCTTCGGTTGTCATTTAAATTATGTATCCCTGGCAAACATCGATTTTAGCGATGTTTTGAAAATATCGATAACTTCGATGTGGGCATCGCTGTTTCCCACCTCTAATAAACAGTGAAATTAAAATAAAATGCTTGAGGGCTGGTACTGCCGGAACCAGGGGGAAGCCGCCATCAAGGACGAGCCACAGCAGCCGGAGAGCGATGAGGAACCGCCACCGCCGGCAAGGGATCGTATCCACGCGATAGCTCAGGGCGGGGCACCCGCGAGTTCATCTTCTGCATCCGCGGGATTGGGAATTGGCGGAGTCGGCGCCGTGGACTACAAGGAGCGCTACAAAAACCTTAAAAAGAAGCTCAAGTTTCTCATTTACGTAAATACATCAAGTTGAGCTAGGCGATGTTGAAGTCACAGCTTTTTGTGTTTACAGGAGAACGAATATTTCCAGGATCTGTTGCACACGAATCAGCGAAGGCTGCTGAAGGTGTCCCGCGATCGCACGTTCCTGCTGGATCGCCTGCTGATGTACGAGAAGCCCGCCAAGGACTCCAGCGATAGCGATGCCACCGACAGCTCCGATTCGGAGCCAGAGAACGCCTCAGCATCCACTTCCGGGGTGACCGGAGGTTCCCAAACACCCAAAGAAACCATACGCCGAAAACACAAAGACAAAGGAGCACCTGGAGTACCGGGAATGCCCTCGCACATGCCCACTGTGGGGGCCACACGGGGTCGCAGGCGCAAAATTCTGACCGGAATGATGCCCTCGAGTCACGGAATGCAGGCCGCTGCTGCAAAGAGACAGCTCACGGCCACAGTTTCGCCGTCGCAGCAGCTGCAGCATCAACAAATCCAGCTACAGACTGTCCCCACAGAGGCTTCACCTGGCTTGAGCACAGCCGAAATTGCCCGTCAGCTGCAGGAACGACGCCCCACGCCCATTGAGTTGATGAGCCCGGAGTGTACCTCGGCCACTGTGCCCACCACGATGCTCAGCGATGAGAGTCCCTCCAAGTGGTAATATACACGAGTCTACGCCTCGTAGAAGCTTGGTTTAACTCTGTTTTTTTACAGCTATCCCAATGAGAGTTTGCAGCACCTAATGGAGGACGACGAGGTGGCCGCCGAGGAGTGCGTGCCCATGGAGTACACCAGTTAACAATGAAACACGGCTATATGTTACTTTGGCTTATCTATTAAACTAACAAGAACGACATTTTCACCGCGAATTACGACCTGTGGCAAATCGCGGGTTATCTCCACGTTTTTTCTGTTCAGACTCCTTACTTGCATCCTCGGCAGGGTTATGCCCAGCTCCTTGAGCCGGTCTGTGCAATCCACAGGTGCGTGACAGATGTTCTGCTGCCCGTAGCTGTATTTTCGGCGCTTCCAAGTCTCGGTGGCGTTTCGTAAGAGGAGATTCCACTGCTTGTCGAAGGCGAGCAGTTCACCTTCCACGCTGCCGCCCACCATTCCTTGTTTGCGGATCACCACACGGACTCGAATTAGCTGTGTGGAGAGCGCGGGGTCCCTGGCTTGGAGCGGCACACACTTCTTGAGCAGCGCCAGTGGCCCAGCGCTTGTCTCCATGTAGGTGAAAATGTTGCGTTGGTGCTTTTTGTTCGACGTGCTGGTTGTGGGCATCTGGTGCAGCTCGAAGCGGCGCTGAGGGACCTCTGCGATAGCTGCTGCAGCAGCAGCTGTGGAAGTAGAGGGCTGTTCCTTCTTCTGGTGCTCATTTTGGTTTGATCCAGCTTCGGATTTCTTGCGCTTGTTCAGCTGCCAGACGCCAAACTTCTTAAGGGCACTCTCGAAGGCGGCCAGATTCTGGTAGAGAACCTTGGGAACAGCATCCGTTATCTTATAGTTGGGCGCGTACAAGGCTCTTAGGGGATTGAATTTGTCACTGGTCACATTCAGCTCGAGTTCGGGATCTCTATGGGATGAATCGTCTGGTTTGGGCTTACTTAGGTCCGTCGATTGATGGTTGCTCATTTCGGAAGATCGCAGTAGGGAGCTTGAGGTTAATGCATCCGATATAATGAGAGATATCCCAAACTCTATAGCCGCATTCAAAAGCAAAAACAAAACGAATTAAAAAAGGTAAACAAATATGCCGGCTTGATGACCAGTGTTATCGGTTATCGGTACCGATAAATATGGATGTGAATTTGGGAGGGAAAGCGGAATGGCGAAATTTGTTTGCGAATAAAACCGGTTTCTGCGTTTATTTCCCAAGAATAATGCACAGAAAAACTTAGTTACATTCATTACCATTAATTAACAATATTACTATGTATTGCTAATTTAATTAAAGTTGTAAAATGGCCGGATTTATTGTCCAGTCTTGGGTATGATCTTCCAAAGAGCTTTCCTCTTCAATCAACGGACAATCTAATCAGTGAAGCTTTTGGCGCAGAGAAAGCAACAAGTGCTACATAAAACAAGGAGATGGCAAGTGAGTTGAAAAATGGGATACACTCCTGATCCCCCGTGGTAACCAAAGCTATCCTGCAGCCAGTGGAAGCAGCTCGACCTTTGACCTGAGTCCGAAGGCTCTGATCGGCGTGGGCGTTGGCCTGTTGGCTGCAGGCGGAGCGAGCTACCTGCTCTACCGCCACCTGACACGCGATGTAATGCCCCAAAAGTGGCGCCGCGTGGGCACCGTGCAGAGGATTCACTTCTTTCCGGTCAAGTCCTGTGCTCCCTTGGAGATATCCAAACCCGGTGTGGAGTTCGACTGCGATGTGCTCAGCATGTCCTTCGAGGGCATTCGGGATCGCACCTTGATGGTGGTTAACGACAAGAATGAGATGGTCACGGCCCGCGTCTATCCGCACATGACGCAGATCCGTTCGAAGAAGGTATCGGCCAGCAAGCTTACGTTTAGTTACGAGGGCCTACCCGACTTGCAGCTGGACTTTGAGCAGCTGGAGGGTCCCGGCAAGGATGTGCACACTTCCGTTTGGGGGGTTCCCGTGGATGTGATGCCCTGCGGTGACCGCATCAATACGTGGTTCTCCCAGGCCATCCTGAAGAAGGAGAGCGGCCTGAAGTTAGTCCACTATCCCTACCCCAAGCCAGTGAGGAGCACCAATCCGCGGCTGAAGCACATGCCCTTCCTGAGGCAGGAGGATTCGGTGGGTATTGCTGTAATCCTGGGAATTTTTCGCTCACCGGCTCATAATTTATCATCCCAAAGGGCACCTTCAATGATGCCACTAGTTTCATGCTGATGAACCTCTCTTCGGTGGCCGATCTGAACACTCGGCTCAAGAATCCCGTGGATGCTCTGCAATTCCGTGGCAATTTCGAACTTAAAATGGATGTGGACGAGCCCTACGCAGAGGACAAATGGCAGTGGCTGCGCATTGGTAACGACGCAGTTTTCCGATCGGTGGCCCCCTGCACTCGCTGCATTTTACCAAACATAAATCCCGAGACGGCTGAAAGGGACGTCGACGGCGAGCCGCTCAAGACGCTGCGGAGGTGAGTCACTTCCTTTCTAGCCTGCTGATAAAGTGCATTGATTGCTACTCTTATTGCGTCTTTCCACAGCTATCGCTTGTTCAACTTCAGCTCGCCGGCTCTGGGCATTCACCTGGGCCTGCGGCTGCCGGGCAAGGTCAAGGCTAACGATGTGGTCTACGTCGAGGACAAGTGAAGCCGGATTCTCTTTTAAACCTGTTGTATACATTGACGTTTATTACATAGAACATAGATAATGAGAGTACTGTAGAGCTTTATATGCAAATATACACGTGTTGTGGGCTTATAACAATATAAACAAATGTCCCTTAGACGCAGGACTGCCAGGCGAGACCGCCACAGGCCATGCTCACGATCACATAGACGATGAAGGTAATCACCAGGCCCACCACCACGTAGATACGGATGTTCTTCCAAAACATTTGCCGCGCCAAGTTGCGCGAGGCCTTGCGGAATGCAACAGACTGAAAAACATAAAGGTGTAATTGCCGTTGGGGTAAACACTGTGCTCTGCCCTTACATTATTGCTCAAGTTTTCGGTCTTGTTGACCAGCAGTTCCAGTTTCTCGCCGCGATCACGCAGGCTGTCTGCAAACCAAGGGGAGCAATGGGTTATCTGAGGCTCCGCACCTTTTCTTCGGCTTCTTGCTTACCAATATTCTTAACCATAATGTCTTTCAGCTCGTCTATCTGCCCGTGGACCCGCGAAATGGTGTCCACTTCGCCCGACTGACTGAAGTATACCATCTGCTGGGCCAGAACCTTGGAGAATTCGGTGTTCATGGCATAGGCGATGGCCGTGGCCACCTGTAGGCCGTATGTCTGGATGAACTTCTGCTTGACATCCGCCAAGAAGAGGAAGGCCCGAGAGCGCTCGAACTCCTACAAGTGAAACGAGAAGTATTATCGATTGGCCAACCCACTGCGGCGGCGTCTGGAAACTGGGCCGCCGGTTCGTTCACCCACGTTGTCGGTGATGCACATGTAGACCAGCTTGTTCTCGCAGGTGTAGTGGATCTGGTACTCGCCGTGGTTGTATGTCATCTTGTGGTTATGGACCCCAATGCGGCCGATGATGTGCTCCGTCACTTCGGCAAAGTTACCGACGCACTCCGCGAACTTGGCCAGCACCGTGCTGCCCCGCGATATAACGCTGTATAGAATCGGCATTATGCTGCCGCAGCTGCTGCTCTTCTCCTTTGTTTAGGGTGCGGCCTCGCCAGCTCCTCCCTGCGGGTTATCAGTGGATCGGAACGAAGTCAACAAAGACGCGTCACTACTGACGTGCTCTCGGGAGAATCTGTGAGATCCGAAAGGCAGACACTTAGCACAACTGGCTGCATTCATGAGTAATAAGCGTAGGAATTGCGTTCGAAGTACTTCTCTTGCCTTGTTTATCCAATTATAAATTGCTCCAAGTTTTGCTGGGGGAAACTTCAGATCACATTTTGTGGTACCTTCGCTGGGTAATATTATTGATTTTTAGCAGCTATTGGCGCACACTGTGTGGGACATTACGAAATCCGACTCGGGCGAAATTATTTGCACTTTTTCAGCATAATAAAAACAGCAACAATTGCTGACTTGACGCGTATTGCAGTTTAGAGCTGCATAAGCTTCGATTTTAATATCGATATATCGATATCATCGCAATCACATAAATTTAAATTAATGTAGGCAGTTAACTGAAATAAAATAAATAATTCAATTAAATTAAAATAAATTAAATGCAAAAAAACAACATTAGACCTTTATTTTGGTATATCATTTAAGTTTTACTAAACAAACCTCAATCTAATACATAATATCTGCATATGTGTTTAAATTATGTCCAATATATCCACAAAAATATATTTTTCACTGTGACTAGCAGTAAATTGGCCATTCTATGAATTTAAAAAAAATTTAACTTGGCCTCTCTAAGTATTGGGATTATTTAAATTTGCGCTGCGGTCTTATTGTTAAATATATTTGAATAATAGATTTAATGCGCAGTTTTGGTTGAAATTGGGAGATCCCAGGAACATCTCACCAGTCTTCCGAAGATCATGAGATCATGCAGTCGCCATGAGAATAATAATCAGAAAAATAAGTAGAGTGAAATCCGATTGAAGTCGAGTTTAATCTTTGCAGCAACTCTAGAACTTTAGCTTATTCAGTTGTGATCCGTCTCTGGCTGAGAACGGTAAGTAGAATTAATTTTAATTTTATCAAATTGCAAAAACATTTTTCGGCTAAAACAATTTGCCAATTAGTGCATTAAACGGTCTTAAGGCTTTAATTTATATTTTTAATAATTGCATTGGTTGATTGCTGTTCCTCGTCTCAAAAGCTAAGAATATAAATTGCATATCTAAGCTTGCAGTTTATTCTAGTTTTCATTGGACTCGAGGTTCAATATATTATATATCACACAAATAAATGCATTATGACAAAGTATTTTATTCTATTTATTTTTCGGAAGATAAAAAATTAACGATTAGACATAAAGTGAATTATTTTTGGTCGGTTCTCTTTTTACAAAAGGTGTGAAAATTAAAAACATTTACTCAATTTTCTGGTCACGCTTTAGAAGTGATCAAGACGTGTTTAAGGTTGTTAAAAAAGAACCCTCCCTTTTCTAACAAGGAGAAAAATACTCTTTCGGCGTGCCGAACTTTATATGCACTTACAGTTTGAAATTTGATAATTAAAAATCAATCAATTTTGGTCAAATGAAAAAAAAACTAACTGGACATATTGAAAACATTAATACATATGTTATAATAAATTGATACAATTAAAAAAAATTCATTACAGTTGCCTATATGTTTACAGTTTAACATATACAGTTGCATACTTACAGTTTTAAATTTACAGTTTTACAGTTTTCTACACTGATTTAATTAAGTCTTTTGATTTGCATGCAATTAATAATTTTGAAATAATAAAAAGTGGCCATATCTGGATGTAGATAAGATCGCGAAGTTATAGTTTTTGTCTATTAATTTCCGGATCGCTCCTATGGCAGCTATTTATGTATAGGATATAGTCGTCTGATCTGGCCCATTTTGACCGTTTTAAACCCTATGCTAAAGTATACTTAGATACCTCAAAAACTGCAAACTAATTTGCATAGAAATGCCAGATTGACTCGGCTATTGATGCTGATTAAGAATTGTAACCCCTTGTAGGGTCGGAAATGACTCCTTCACTTCGTTGTAATCCTGCCTCACATTATAATACCCTTTAAGTGTATAACAATGAAGTTCATTGATTGACTGCAATAAACATTGCAAACAATTACTTATACATACATCTACAAATACAAACATAATTTAATATCGCCAAAAATAGCATGCGAAAACTTTATGGGTTTATTCCATATACAGCAAGTTGCAAGTTTATACCCTTTATACATTTAGTACTAGAATATAAATTATATCTTTAATAATTTTAAGCATGGTATCTAGCAATTACGGATTTAAGGACATGTTTAAATGGGTCATTTTTAACCTGATATATAAAGTAAAACACCCTCTTTCAAACTACATTTACCCCAATATACTTTTTACATGGGCTAAATGTATTCTTTATTTTTTTTTTTTTTTAAGAGTATACACAAGTTGTTTATACAAGGACGTCGAGCACGATAAGAAGCAAACTTATTGCGAATTCTTCAGACTGGTCTGGCAACCCGAAAGCTCCATATGGTCGAGGAAATGGCAATCTCAAACAAAGTCGGCGATGAGGAGGTGGGGCAAGTTAAGACGGTGAAGGGCAGCAAATGTTTTTATTTGAAAAAAATGATCGGAGATTACATAGGTGAGTTCGTGCCGCCAACTGATTAGAAGGTGACGGAGAGTAATATAATGATTCACTCCAGACACCGCTGTTCGTATCGTGGCTACCGTGTTTCTGGCTGACTTCCTGCAGCGCCTTTTCCTCTGCGGCGTGGAATATTGGCGCTATGTCAACTACTATTTGCCCGAGGATCGGCTGCGGACGATCCTGCGTCGGGGGTTCACGTACAGCAACAAATCGGTCTACCTCTTGATGGCCTTCGTTCTCTTGGGATTCTCGCGGACATCGATGACCGGCGATTTGAGAAGCGTTGTTCCCACAGCCGCGTTCTTGGTCTATATTCCACTCTACTGGATGTTCAGTGATCTGGGTCACAGCACCCTGACCTACTCAAAATGGATAAGGGAGCAGCACGGGCTGGACTATGCAGAGGGCATGGCATCGAACTACTTCCACGGATACCTTAAGCTGGCCCTGCCCGATCTCAAGGACGATGGTCTTAAACATCGGATAGCGGTCTATGAGGTAAGGTCGCGTAAACATATTTTAAATACAAATAACGAAAGACGTGTCTTCGAAAGGATAAAAACAATGTCACTTTTGGAATCGACCGACTTGTTATCCTTATTCCGGACGAAATGTGGGTCAAAGGCGTTCTCGAAAGTAAATTGCTGGAAAAGGCTAAGGTAAATAATCGTGTTCAGGTAATCTATACAATCTATTATTGTATCATGGTCTCTACTTAATCGATCTTTTTGTGTGTAAATTGCTGGAAAAGGCTAAGGAAAATAATCGTTTTCAGGTAATGTCCCTACCATGATACAATCATAGATTGATCATAGATTGTATAATGGTCCCTACTTAATCGATTTCTTTTTTTGTGGTAGCCTCTGGAGACGAGATTTATTAACCGAGCCGGCGTGGAGCGTCCGTTCAAGCACGACGTCTACAGGCTAACACGCCAAGTTAATGGGAAGAATTATTATTTTGCCATTGAGGGAGCCACGCCCATGTTGTCCTTCTACGACGCCATGCAATCCAACTTGTCCGCCACCTGGCAGATGCGAGAGCTGAAGCGGGAGATCTGGCTCAAGTTCGCCAAGCACTTGAAGGAGCTCATTGCCAAGTGCCCGGAGACCCGAAACGAAGTGCATCTCATCGTGTACAGCTGTGAGTTCCTTATTGACAGGAGTTCCTTTTGGAGGATGTTATCTATATTCTATTGACAATATTTCAGCGCACGATAAGCATGGCAATTCCGTTGATGTTGGAGACAAGCTAATCGATTACATGCGGACCAAAACTGAAACTATTAATAAGGTTGAGAGCTAAAAAGTGTGACAACGAGATCAGGAATATCATAGGATACAGAGTCCTCTAATAAGAAGTAACTTCATCATATTAAGGACCATCATTTTTTATATTTTTGTAACGTGCTGTACCTTAACCTACAACTAATGAGAATGTTGGTTGATATAAAAGCGAATAACTAACATATACAAGACTGGATTTCACATGGACATGGTTAAAATGAGTAAAATGTGTTAACTTAGGCCTCGATATCAACGAGCTGGTCTTCCGGATTCGATGCCTCCATTTCCTTTAACTTGGCCTGGGCCATAGCCAGCATCCTTGATTTCCATTTCTCGTAGTCCTCCGCTTGTGGTTTCTGTGTCTTCTTGGCATCCTTCCCGCTGCCGCTTTCCTGTTGGCCTTGCTTTAGCTTCTCCTCCATATCGGTGGCGGATACCACTTTGCTTTCCTTGTAATGCTTGGCGATCATGTTGTCCCATTGATGTTCCAGCTGCTGCCATTGGCTGGGTCGCAGATTGCTGAAGGGCATGAACTTCGTCTTGGCCACCTTCTTCTTAAGCAGGCGGCAGGCTTGGAACACGGCCATGGCGGCATACTGCGGATGCTCGGTATCGGTGCCGGTGCCTTCTGTGGCCGCCAACGCTCTGAACAATGTCATCAGCTCCTCGGCCTTGCGGGTCACCTCGTTGAGGCTCAGCTGCACGCAGATATCATTCACGCTGGCCAGTTTGTTCAGATCCAGCAGCTTCTCGAACATGCGCTTGTTGTTGAGGTAGTGGCTCTTGCGCAGTCCGGACAGCTTGAGGGCCTGCTCCTTGTCGAAGCCTATGCCCAGCACACAGGAGGCCAAATCGGCGCACAGGACTATCTTGCCGTACTCGTTGATCTGCAGGGGAACATTTGTGGAGCGCAGCTCTAGCAGGCGCACCAATTCGGTGGTTTTCCTGTAAAGGATTTTGTTACTATTGGTTGCCTATTTTAAATATTTAGTCTTACTCCAATATTTTGGGCTCGTCCCGCAGGCCCACTTTTGTTATTAACTGTTCTATTAGAGTAGTCATTGTAAAAATACACAAATTTCAAGTCGTTTGTGGTTAAATTGGAAAAACTATTTCTGGCGCGAAACTACAACAGCTGTTGGCGATAGCACAGATTTAATCGATTGATATTCGATAGGTTGTTTAAAGAGGAACTAGTTCATTTTCACTTTAAAAGTTATTTTTAATTTTTAGTTGTTAAAATAAACAGTAAATACATTTTTTGTACCCGATGTTTTATTTTTAGGCGATTTGGGGAAATATATAAAATTAATGTATTTCATTCTGGCCCAGAATTAGATTCCCTGCCACAAACGAATTAATGCGTCTCATTATCGCTGTCGTCCTCCTTGTTTGCGGCTTCTCCGGCACTGCGCGCCTTCTCAGTCAGTTCGGTGGGATTGATCAGGTGCACGCCATCCGTGCACTTGCCCACGATGCCCATTTCGAAACGGAAGTCCTTGTCCTTCAACTCGTCGTGGACCTTGTAAATGCTAAGGAACAAGCATTTTAGATTAGAGGACATTTTAGGTGAGGAACAGCTGAGCATAGCAAACCCACATTTCACCGGCGCTCTTCACGAGATCCTCCGTTTTCATGTCCGTCTTCAGCTTTTCCATCTCGGTCTTGGCCTGTGGCTTTGCCTTGCCGCTGGCGCAGGCATAGTAGCCGAAGAAAGAGCCAGACGGCTCGATCTTGTAGAGCTGTGGGCCCTCCACCTCGTCCCATGAGGCGAAGATGATGGACAGACCGAAGGGACGGACTGCGCTGTACAAGGTATATGCGTGCACATAAGCGGAGACGCGCTCACACAGGTGTTTCAGCGGAATGCCGTGCTGGAACTGCTGACGGAAGTTGGCCGCTTCCTGGCGGGCAATGTCCGCGACATAGTTGCCATCGGCCGCCAAGCCGGCCACGGCCATTCCGATGTTCTTCTCGATGGTGAAGATGCGTCCGCCTGCGTCCGGCTCATACAGCTTGCTGGTGATGACCTTCTCCACGGCCAGCACTACGGCGTCCTTGCCACGGATCCCGACAACGGTGCCGCTCTTCTCCACCGCCTTCGAGGCATAGTCGATCTGGAAAACGCGACCGTCCGGCGAGAACTGCGAGGCCGACAAATCGTACTGCAGGTGCGAAATAATGCGTTATTCCCTCTTAAATTGCAGCAATATAAGGTGGTTACTTACACCGGTGCCAATAGTACTCATTTTGAAGTTTTAATTCGTAATTTAAGCAAAAAAGGCAAAAAGTTTGTTTTCTAGGATGGATGAACGATGATTTGACGGCTTTTGGTGTGGTCAGTGTGGCCAGTTTGAAATTTGACTTTCCCCCTAAAAAAATTTTAAAGTCCCGTAAAACACACACTAAAATACTGAAACTGTCCTTTAACACGCCGTCTGGCAACATTGGTCGCTCATTAACAGAAAGTCTGGCAACGTTGGTCGCTCATAAAGTCTGGCCGCTTTGTTGCGTTTTTAATCTGGCAACACTGTCCCGGTTTCGCGGCGCACGAGGTTCTTATTTATAAACAGCGAATAAACATGCTGGCAAATGTGACCGAAAAAAGGCAAGTTCTGAACAAAAACTATTCTCCTAGTCCTTATAGTAATCAAATCCGTTATTTCAGCTATGCGGCCGAGGCGCGCTACACAAACTTCTACGCCGGCGGCGACATTGCATGGAGCGCGGACGGACAACATCTTTACTGCCTGAACGGTGCCTCCGTCAACCAGGTAGCCGTGCAGACCTCACAGATCCTGCAGAGCTTTGGGGTGGCCAGCAACTCCTCTTCGACAACAGAGAAGAAAAAGGCCGCCGCCAGTGCAGAGGACATCGAAGTGGAGGAGGACACAATAACGTGCTTTGGAGTGTCTCAAGAGCATTTGGTGACCGCCCATCGAAGTGGACTGCTAAGGCTCTGGCAACTGGCCACCGGCACGCTGGTGAAGCTGTGGAAGGCCCAGCACAAGGGACCCGTCATCCGAATCGAGTTCAGTCCGTGCGGCAGGCTGATTTGCACCAGCGGCGGCGCAGATGCCACACTGAGGCTGTGGGACTACTCAAACAACAGCTGTCTGGGCGCCCTAAAGGACTTCCCGGGTCCCGCTTGGTTTATAGTCTTCCATCCCAATGTCCTGCGAAAGGAGATCTACGCAGTGGGTGCGGATAACACGATTTACGGCTGGAACTACGGCACCAAAGCTCTGTTGCACAAAATGCGGGGACACCTCTCGCAGGTAACTGGTCTTAGTTTTAGAAGCAAGGAATTGGACTGCAACGAGCTAGTGACCGTGAGCCGGGACAAGGTGCTGATCGTGTGGCAACTCCAGGAGCAGGTGGAGAGCAAGCAGCTGAAGGTCCTTCCGTTGTACGAGGAACTGGAAGGAGTTGTCTATGGCGACGAGGGTCGTCAGATAATCGTGGCTAGTGGCGTCGGTAAGCTGAGGCAGGTGGACACAACGTCCTGGAAGATCAAGGACCTGCTGTCCCAGTCAGACTTCCAAATTAGCCGCCTGCTGCACTGCGGCGAGCTGAAGCAGCTGGCTTTGGTCACTACGGAGCAGAATATTCTCATCTACGACGCCGAAACCCTGGAGCCTCTCAAACACTTGGTGGGCTACAACGACGAGATCCTGGACATGTGCTTTATGGGTGACAACGATCGCTATCTGGCCGTGGCCACCAACAGCAAGCACTTCAAGCTTTACGACACTGAGCACGACATGAACTGCAAGCTGATCGTCGGCCATTCGGACACGGTCATGTCCCTGGCCGCCTCCCAGAACCTGCTCATATCGGTGGGTAAGGACTGCAGCATACGGCTGTGGCGGCTTCAGCACGACAAGAACTGCTCGCTGGAGGCGCTGACGGAGCAGACCAACTGCCACACGTCCACCATTGGCTGCGTTGCCATGACGCACAACGGAGCGACGGGCTTTGCCTCGGTTAGCCAGGACGGCAGCATGAAGGTGTGGCAACTGGCCAGGGACAAACAGGATCGCGACTTGTACTCCTTCAACCTGCGCTATGCAGCCCTCTCCCACGACAAGGAGGTGAACTGTGTGGCCTATGCCCCGAACAACAAGCTCCTGGCCACCGCTTCGCAGGACAAGACGGCCAAGGTGTGGCTGGCGGAGTCGAACTCGCTACAGGGTGTGCTGCGTGGTCACACACGCGGAGTGTGGAGTGTGCGCTTCTCGCCAGTGGATCAGATAGTCCTCACCTCGTCTTCGGACTGCACGCTGCGTCTTTGGTCGATCAGCAATTTCGCATGCATTAAACGCTTCGACCAGGAGTGCACCATTCTGAGAGCCGAGTTCCTGGACCATGGCAAGTTCATTCTATCCGCCGCTTCCGATGGCCTGCTAAAGCTTTGGAACATCAAGACCAGTACCTGCCTCCAATCCTTGGACGAGCACGACGATCGGGTATGGGCCCTGGCTGTTTCAGGCAGGAGTAACCGGTTCTTCTACACCGGCGGGGCTGACTCCAAGCTGATTCGTTTTGAAGACGTAACTCAGGTGACGCGGAACGAGGCGCTAGATCAGCGTCAGGCCACCTTGGAGCAGGAGCAGACCCTCCACTCCCTCCTCCACGCCCAGAAGCAGCTGCATAAAGCCTTTGTGCTGGCCCTGAACCTAGACAGACCCAAGGCCAGCTACGATATCATCAACCACTTTGTCCGCGAAAGGGATGAGGATGGGCTCCGGCAGTTGGTGGACCAACTGAACGTGGATCAGAGGGTGGCACTGCTGCAGCATGTCAAGGCTTGGACCACAAACTCGCGGCACTCCCAGGTGGGCAATCTGATATTGAGACACCTGATCGGCGACGCTTTGCACGATCCCAAGGCACGGTTCTACAACAATGGCAACATGGTCGAGGTGCTGACGCCCTATGTCCAAAGGCACTTCAAGCGCGTCACCGAACTGAACAAGGAGCTGGCCTTCCTCGAGTTTATTGTCCAGTGCATGTAGACTCTCTGGTTCTTGATTGTTGTAATTTAGTTTATTTAGTTGTAAGGAAAGAAAATATATGTGAATATATGTATGAAAATAAAATAAATTATATAATACAAATTATAAATTTAAATGCTGAAAACACACACAAAACAGAGTTTGACAGTTACAGTTTTACATTCCCAGCTTTACATTTTCTCTTGTTTGTTTGTTGGTTGTTTTGTGGAACGCTTCACGATTTTGCGTGTTTTCAATTTGTGCAAACTCACACTTCAGCTTGGAATTGCATTGTTGTTATATTATTTCCATAAAAAAACATTTTAATAATTAATAAGACATTTATTTATAACGAGTTTATCTTTTAATTGTACCTATGATATGTACCTATGGTACAATTTTCAATGAAACCATGGCAATTTTGTTCTAGGTATTTATAAGCGTTTACATATTAAACGATATAATTAACACTAAAACCAAGAAAACATTTTCTTAATAAAGAAAATAATTTTACAAAATTTTTTTTAATATTTAGGAAATTTAGGAAAACTCGCCTTTGCCCTTTTTAAGGCGAATTTCTAAAGAAGAATTTCTAGAAAAAAAAAAACAACACAAAAAATGTATTGCTCACCTTTTAACCTGGTTAAAATTCTTTAGTGATTTCAATGGCTTTATTTCTTTTTTTCTTTATTTCTTTATTTCATTAAAGACTGATGATGATTATGATGATTACTTATATATGTTTATGATGATTACTTATAACTATGAATAATACATTCCAATGTGCTCTTATAAAACAGTTTTATTTATTATTATTTTTATAATTTTGTCTTCTTAAAATTATATTACTGCTCATATCGACTTTTGGCGTCTTCTCAAATATTTCCTTAAATGGAAACGAATCAAATCATATTTGTGATTAATTAGATAATAAAAAAGGGTTTCCATTTACCTGCCCAAATTGGGAAACTATATCACCTATCCTTCTTTGCGTCCATTTTTTTGCTTCATCATGGCGATCATGTTCCTTTCCTTTAGTATCTGTTGAACCTTGGCCTGATTTATGACATTTACAAACGACAAGCAGAGTGATTACAAAGAAAATAATTGCGACTTTGGGCATTTTTAGTTGCGGCTTCCTTGCAGGTCTTAACCGGAGAAAGTAGACTTCAGTACTGTCATCTTGGTGTCGATTTTTCCCATAACGTAAACTCTGTTGGCGTCGCAGGAAAGCTGAAGCTTATCACTCCACATTTAAAAATGTCAATAAACTGTCTAGTAGATCAGACAGCTATATCATATACTTACTACTTACTATTATACTCACAATCACAATCAAAAGGAGGCGTTCATTTGAATAATAAATAAGACATTTATTTATAACTTGTTTATGCTCCTATAGTACCCCTGACCCTATGAGTACAAAGATTAAAACCGTTTATAATGCAGACAACTAAATTATTAACTTTTACGAATGGCCGACAGCCTTTCCTTTTTTGGTGTTTTAACTTTTATTTTTTAATTCGCTGCCCCTCGCATTTCTGCTTCGATTTTTCACTGTATTAAACGTATATAATAAAGTAGGCCCAACTGGAGGTAATAAATTATGACCCATTAACGACAATGACGGAAACTTTTTCCGATCGTTTTTGTGGCGACCGACAAATCGAATTAACGACAAATGTGTTCGTTTTTGTTACCGGAGCAGGCCTGAATATCTTTTTAACACGAACAAACATAAATTTAACGCATATTTAATACCATTTTTTTTTTTTTTATGAAGTTACATTTAACTCAAAGCAACCCTTTAAACAATTTTAAAAACAATTTAAAGTGCACTAAGAAGCCAAAGAACTAAATATACTTTAATTTAGTTAAACTATTTCTAAATTTATTATTTACTAACCTAGAATGCTTAATTTTTAACTTCGGCACACCGAAGTTTGTATACCCTTGCAGATTGGTTTTGATATTTATATTATAAATTATAATGCCGAAAACAGACACTTAACAGAGTTTTATAACATTTTACCTATACTTATTATGTTTACAGTTTGACAGTTACAGTTTTACATTTCCAGCTTTACATTTTCTCTACATCTACCGATCGCTTCTATGGCAGCTATATGATATACATACATAGTTGTTAGATTTTCATAAAATGTATACCAAAATTCTGAAATAAAAAATGCTGATATCTCAGAGTAGATAAAAATACGTTGAAAAACAACGAAGTTATAATTTTTTTCTATTAAAATCCTGAGCGTTCCTATGATAGCTATAAGATTTTCATGAAATTAAAAACGAAATTCTGAAATAATAAAAAATGAAATATAATAAAATGACAATTATATGGCACAACTAAAACTTTAAGGGGGGGGGGG
>VNJY01001512.1:0-18731 GCA_008042715.1 Drosophila bocki | reverse complement strand
TGCAGGAAGTTGCCGATTAAAGCAAAGATTAGCTGCCGATCTTTCATCTAAAAATAATAACGACGTTAATCTTCTTGCTCATGCAGCAAACTTGGCTGCAAAAAAGGCGCGATTGACCGTTGAGGAAGTATCTTCCAAAGCAGAGCCTGTACCTTTCACTCCAGAAGAAGCCTTAGACTTTTTAATTGAAAACAACTTTACAAAAAAACAGTATATGAGCATAAGGCTGCAAAGTAAATGCAGGAATTGCGACATTTATCCGAGCTACAAAAAAATTATCGCTGCAAAAGATAAGTGCAGGCCTAAAGGAATAAATATTACGGAGTCTGTCGCTTCTGTTTCACTACAAAACATGCTTAATCACACTGCCGAACGTATATTACAATTACAAAAAGACATATTTGACGTTTATCCAAATATTTGTAATATGAAATTAATTGCCAGTTATGGATTTGACGGTTCAACTGGCCAAAGTTTGTACAAACAATATTTTGAAGATTGTATACCAGATACATTTGATCAGTCTTTGTTTGTAACAACAATAATCCCACTAATATTGATTGATTCGACAGGTCAAGTTATTTGGATGAACCGAAGTCCGCAGTCTGTTCGATTTTGTAGGCCCCTCAAAATTGAATTTATTAAAGAAACCAAGGACCATATCAAAAAAGAAAAGGCAAATTTGGACTTGGAAATTCAAAACTTGCTGCCATTTGTTTTTGAAAATGAAAGGGACAAAAAATATATCATACACTTTGAGCCAAAAATGACATTAATTGATGGAAAAGTCCTAAATATTTTAACAAACACAAATTCAACGCAGTCTTGTCCAATTTGTGGAGCGACTCCCACACAATTTTTGACAATCACCGATCTTCAATCGGAAAAATTCATGCCGAAAAGCTCCGAAGCACTAGAACATGGAGTAAGTCCTCTACACGCGTGGATTCGTTTTTTTGAATTTGCTTTAAAAGTTTCCTATAGAATTGGTCTTAATAAATGGCAAGTACGCGGCCCACAAGATAAAGAACAAATGACTATTCGAAAAAGCGAAATTCAACGAAAATTATGGAAGGAACTTGGACTTCATGTCGATAAACCTAAGGCAAATGGAAGCGGCAGTACTAATGACGGGAATACCGCTAGGAGAGCTTTTTGCAATACAGACAAATTTGCGAAAATACTTGGCTTTGACCTGGAAGTTTTGAGAAACTTTTATTACATTTTAATAACTATTTCAAGCCAATTTGAAATTAATGTTTTAAAATTTAAAAGTTTCTGTGAAAATGCTGCTTTTTTATACATGAAAAAATATCCCTGGTACCCAATGTCAGCTACGGTACATAAAATATTAGTACATGGGTCTCAGATCGTAGCCGCATCCCCCCTACCTCTTGGCTGTCTAGGTGAGAACGCATCTGAGGCTCGAAACAAGATTTATAAAAATGATCGACGTTCGCATGCAAGGCAAAATAGTCGACTGAATACCATGACAGATGTTTTTTGTAGAGCACTCGATTCGTCGGATCCATTTGTTTCCAGCATTACATCAACGATAGACTACTTGCCAACAAAAAATACAACAGTTATCCAATAGAGGTTATTCACCTGTTAAGACAACCAAATGTCAATTTCTTAAATAATAATATTAATACAGATGATGCACATGATGATGGAGATGACTTGGACACAACTGAATTTACTAATGACTATTCTTTTGATTTAGATGTAGAAAATGATTAATTTAATAAATATATGTGATAAAAAAAATAAATAAAATTAGCCAAAAACTTTCCTCATTTTCTATTTTAGTTATTTTTTCATTTAAAATATTTATTTTCTGATAAGAAACTAAAATCTAAGCCATGTAAAACTGAAAGCAATATTAATTGACAAACGGACGTATGAGTAATTTTTTTGTTTATAAGGGGAGGTAAGGAAGGCGTGGCCAGATCGCAAACAATTTTTGCACAGGCTTTCTATATCCAACAACCATTAACTGTACCAAATTTCAAGTGTATATCTCCATTTTTCTAATTACTGCACAAATTTTGGACTTTGGGACCAGTGTGCACCGTTTCATTTCGTCCTGATCTGATTGGTAACGGTTGGTCGCAGCATGCGATTTCGCTTGTGGTATTCCGCACTTTTCATTCAATGAGCGAATATTTTCTACTCAAAACATCGATATGTGGATGGGAAAATGTATAAATTTGTGGAAATAATCGAGTAAGAGTCGGTTTATACACTTTCTGTTAACATTTTGCGGTGCGACTGAGGGAATTTTAGTTTGTTATCGTGAAAATGTGACAGGAACCCGACTCCCTGTCAAATCTTTTCCGTTACAGTTGATTACC
This sequence comes from Drosophila bocki, assembly GCA_008042715.1. Lineage (NCBI taxonomy): Eukaryota > Metazoa > Arthropoda > Insecta > Diptera > Drosophilidae > Drosophila > Drosophila bocki. The sequence goes on along the minus strand of VNJY01001512.1, from coordinate 16,374 downwards.
GTTAACCAAGCTATGAATAAGAACAGACTTACAGCTGATTTGCGTGGTTGCAATAACCAGGTTACTTTGTTTGTGGTTGCGCATTACTGCACAAAATGGTAATTTAAAAAAATAATTGATTACCAGAACCTATTTATACTTTCACGTTTATATAAGTTTTAGCAGGGCATCGATTTTCATCCGATAAACTTATATGGTGATTATTTTTTCCGGATGGGCCTTAGAAATAAAATAAAATTTAAAGGTTTGGTACACGTTTAATATTTAATATTTATGAGTATTATAATTTTTACAAGAAAAATTATTTAAGACGAGGTATTGAACAATTTTTTATCACACTTCTTGTTATTATTAGAAACCCTTTTACTTATAATCGTTTCATATGGCAGAGTGGATTTTTCAATTATATTCACCACAGCTGCTGCTTGTCTATTGACAAGTTCTTTTTGTTGTTTTTAGCTAAAGCCGAGTCTTTGATTTTTATAAAATCGAAGCCGGCTATGACCTCAAGTCCTGCAATTACAAATGCTATATTCGCTATATATTTATCGATTTTTTATCGATTTATGCTAAAAATTTCAATTAATTTGTCAAATATTTCTACATTGTGCCACGGTATATGCTTGTATAATTTCATGTAGCATAGTTTAGAACGGTAACACTGGAATAAAATTAAATAAATCAACTTTAAAGAGAACTCCAACTATAGATATTTGCACATTGTTAAGTTAATCTAGCGCGGCCAAAAATATTGGGTAAGCATTTTATCTTCAGACTTTCAGATGATTCAATAAAATGTAGCGAAAGATACATTCCCACATTATTCCAAGACTACATACGTACATCTGTCGATTATGACGACAGATTGTGTCATGTTGGGATCAGCAGAGAGAACATTAGCAACGACCATAACAGTGCAATTCGCCGAAATGTAGCATTCCGGCAATTCAATCAAAGTGGCATCCAGCACAAATGTGCAATCTAGTTGCAAGCTGCAACCCCATCCAGAATACATAGCCGTTGAAAAACAAAACCGAGTTGAAGGGGCAACACGATTTCATGGCCCGGAGTTGAGTCGCGCTGTCAGGTGAGCCATGCGATGATGACGATGCCACCAGGGCAGCCAGACAAAAAAGCCATTAAAAGCGACTTAAATGTTGCGAAATCTTTTCACGCTCTCTGCTCTGAAAATACCGAGGGTCGTGGGCGAGGTCAGATGGAGGAGGAGGGGGGGGAGGGTTAGTGCGCGACATGCCTTGCTTATGGCCCATTTTCATTTGCACATACATTTATTCAATTTTAAAATCTAATTTAAATTTTCACGCCACACCGTCTGAGCAGCGACAACAGCACTGGAAAGACAGCAAACAAAGGGCTACGCGTAGGAAAACTAAGCGAAGTGCATCGCAAGGAGTCGGGTGCCGGAAAGCCAGACAGGCGAAACGAGTAGAGGTGCCAAAGAGAGCTTTCTGGGAAACACTATGAAACAGAATACAATAGCAGTCATACAGTATTTATGTAGGAAAATTGGATTTAGTGTCTAAAATTTAGACACAATTTATTAATCATGACATATTTGTTTAATGTGAGATGAATTCTACATCCAATACAGGGTTAACGTTAGGGATATTAAATATTATTATAGGATTTACTATCTGTATCAATAATGTTAATTTCGCTCTTAAAAAAATAATTATAATAGAAAGGTTTGATGTTAAGTTTTTAAGAAATTCTCAAGTCCGGATTCAGGGCTTCCCAGAACAATGTATGTGTAAATAAAGCCGAACTATAAACACTTTCCTATAAAAAGAAATAGGCCCCTAGAACACAAATAGTAATATAAAATAAAAATAAAAAAAAGAATACTAAAATGTTTGATGTTAGTGTATTAACAAAAATAGGATTTATACAATCTTGTGGAAGATTTTAAAATTTATAAGTGATTCCACAATTAAACAGCTCACATGACAATATTATTCTCCATTAAATCTATAAAACTTGAAGATAGAGATTACTTTAAGAAGATAAGACATTATGGTAGTATTAATTTCAGTAGAATCAACAAAATCCTCTGACAAAGTACCCGCAATTGTAATGGGAATTTTCAGCTGACTATATTTATAAAAGTCATTTCGAGTTGACAGAGGGAAGCCAAACGCATAAATTAAACAAAACATAAAATGCACAAAGTTGGCATGTTGCATATCAACGTTTCATGATCTTTAATCTTTAGACAAATGACAATTAAAAGTAAAGCGTACGAACAATAAACACAGCGAACAGCATACTTTTTGAGCTGGTGATCATAAAAACAGTTCGGGCTGTCCATAAAAAGTAACACATACATACATGGTCGAGTTGGGGCGAAAAAAGTTAGTCATGCGAGAGTTTAGTTGTCGTTGACACTGTCGCTGTTCTGCGTTGGTCAGCGCTCCAGAACCCCATAAAACTGAAAAACTTCAATTAATTTTCACATATGGTGGTGGCGGTTGGGGTGGCTTCGGCAGTTGGGGGAAAAATATACATACAATACAGATGGGGCGGCGGTCAACGGCAGGAGCAGCCGGCTCTGAACCCTGTTCAGTGAATTCAATTAACCGCAATTTCCATAGCTGCGGCGGTGGACGGGGACCTGGTTCTCTATCAAATGCAATTGTTGTGCGGTTGGCAAACAACAATTTCCAGACAACTGGCAAAAAAGTGAGTGGAATACAAATTTTCATCATGTCAGCTAAAAACAAGACGTGACGCCGATGCGTCTAGCAAGCAGACAGCGAGATACTCTTCTTAAAATCAAAACTGGTTTTATGGTTATGAATACCTAAGGGAAAACGTTGTTTGCGTAAATAGCTCTCAGGTTCTATGATCAAAAAAACACAAGTTGATATGTAGGGCTACGATAGGGTATGGAATATTCCATCAGATTCTACAAAATGTCCTAATAAAAAGATAAGAACGACTCGAATATAACGAAACTCATATATGAGAATAATTAAAACAGTTTTCTGAAATTTAATACCCATTGGACAGCAAGGAACATCTGCATGTATATCTGCCAGTTTTAACTTTTCCGTGTTACAACAGCCCTTGCAATTTGTCACTTCTAATTGCTTTTGTTGTTGCACTTTTTCAGCACGCAGCCAGCCGTATGCTCTATGTGTGTGTGCACTTGATTTTTGTTGACTCTTGTATTGTAATTATGCGGTCAGATGGCCAGATGGCCAGATTCAGATTCGAATTGAGATTCAGCTGCAGCCGTTTTGACGAGCTAACGATGCAGATGACCCATTTCTGGCGAGCTGATTTGTAATTAGCTTGGCCAGTTCAGTGGCTGGCTGCCCTTTCCATGTAATAGACAGGAAGCTGACTGACTGCGGTTACATGCTCGGTGATTTGCATTTTCGGATTCCCATTTGAGGCGAAATGGTCGGTGAACAATTCATTGCCAAGTTGGAGTACGGCATCTAATGTGGGTCAATTATAAGCCGATTATCTCGAAGGGAAAGCTCGTTATCGTTAGAATCGCAGAATTTTCGATTATTTAAAGCCTTTCATCGAGCTCGTTCAATAAATTTACGCTAATTGCTTTGAACTAACGAATATAACGGAAACAGATTAATGTATTTCGTAAGAAGAGTATCGATTTACATATCGAATTTCTATATGATATATAAATACAATATTGATATATCGACATTTTCTGCCATAGTCTTTTGGGTGTATTTACTAGACTTCATAAAATTATAATTTATGAAGTTCAAAGTTCTCGATATATATTGATTCAGTATCGATCAATCGATATCGATCGTCTTCTAGGCTCAAATATTTCTAGATTTATTAAATATTAGGTATTGTTATATTTAAATTAATATTTCAACTTTCGAAAGCTTTTATGAGAAATACGAGCATGCCTCTTTAAATATATTAAATGTTTACTTATAAATTAATTTAATTTAATTTATAATTTTAGTTTTTTGCATTCTTAATTTATACAACGATAATTTCTTATCGATACTAATTTCCTTCATAATGAATTCATACCTATTGATTTACTGGATGCCTTTACAAATGTTCTCCGCAGACCAACTTGACGAGCCGAAGCTCCACCGTCACCGCCTACAAATTTCTGCTGACCACAAAGCTAGAAAACCTGCGGGCTGAGGGGTGACTAACCCAGCAAGCTGTCTGTGACCATGAGTTGAATGACCAGCGCTAACTTAATAGAAGTTGACACATGTCGCCACGCATGCAAAATGGATTCATCCAACCGCAGCGGGACGTGGTCGAGAGTTCAGCCCACGCCATCGGAAGGAGCACCACCATCGCAGGCGCAGGCCATTGTGTGACTGAATTTGATTTCAATATCTCTGCCTACACCATCCCCTTCGTAGCCTCTTCAGCCCGCGGCAGTGTGGCCAATTAACAAGGCCTGGTAATGTCCGATTTATAATACAACTAATAACCTTTGGGGCGACAAATTTATCAATAGTGCTTAAAATTGTTGATACAACAGAGTCTTCTGAAAATGTTATATTATTGTTTGTAATTAACACCAACTTAAGTTTTAACAGCGTTAATTAATAGCGAGTCCTCGGTAACAGAACATTAATTCCACACTTAACAAGACTTATCAATCTTAAGGACAACCAATAACCATATTGGTAAATTGTATCTGCTAAGATAAGTCTCAGGCTTCTTTCCACATTAATAAACAATTTTCTAAAATTAAGCCTAAAAAACTGTTTAACATTTTTGAACGCAATATGTAAACCAATATAACCAGCTGTTTATAAGGTATCAAAATAACTGAAGGGGGGAATATAGCGGACAGCAATGGAAAAAAGTATATCCCGCCTGCCCTGACTGTCGCTTGTCAATTTTGGACTGCTTTTTTTGTGTATTTGTACCACTATAAAAGGGGGTTTTCAATAGAACTATGGGTAGTGAAATGGCAGGCGGCGAAGAGGAGGAACTTTCTTGCGCAGCGTAGCATGAAATTGTTTGTTTACAATTGCAAACTCCATACTTCATACCGAATAGGGTCGCCTCGGCTCCCCTTGTTGTTGCTGCTGTTGCTGTTATCAAATACCGGAAATTATTGTATGTTATGCCAGCGTCAACATTGCCGACGGCATCGTCATCATCGTTATCGAAACGCGGCGTAAATCCTGTATTTATGTATTTTTGGCTGCTTATTTCATGCTTCGTTGGCTGATACATATTCATAGCACGACGAAGAGCTGGGCAGCCCATCGTTGGATAAAGTTTAAATCAATCACGTCGTCGGCGAGAATTACTCAAAATTTACACGAAATACTAATGATTTTAGTTTATCGATCCTTTTTCATTTTGCATAAATTCCTAACAGCATCACGTTTATTATTAAATAACTTGTAGTTTAAACTGCCCTCCGCTACTATTGACCTATTTGTTCATAACAGTTTCAACGGCGAATTTCGGCAATTCAAAGTTAAATGAGTTAAAAACCTCTGCGTGTCATTGACATTTATTCACAGAGTTCATAATGGGGACCAAAAAGGACGACCGGGGAGGGGGAATTGTTCTATAAATTAGCATAACGTTAGCGAGTGCAATCAAATAGTCGTAAATAAGTGTGAGCCACATTGCATTTATGGCAGCTGCAGCAACTGCGCATAAAGTTCCCACAGGCATGGTCAATGCACTCAAGGTCCCAAAGAATAAATGGAACGGGAGTGGGAGTGGGAGTGGGAGTGCAGGGCATACAGCAAAGTACTGTATAAGGAGCAACAGTGACGCCAGCACACAATGTGCCACTTGAGTTGCCCAGTGTTTCGCTGTGCAAAAATTATATTACAACATTGTGTGTAAATTGTGATTTCCAGGCGGCAGCAGCAGGAGTGAGGCTGCGCTCGGATTCACTGAGAGGAAATCAAGTTGAATGCCGAGAAATACAGTATTATTATATAATATTAATATTTTAAATGGAAGAAAAATGTTTTTTAAATAACGAGAATACTGTGTGTATAGATATATCGAACAAAAGTCTTGTCATAAATCGATTTGATAAAAATCTATATTATCGATAAATTCGAAAGAACACAGAAGCATGTTGTAATGTAACATTCTTAGCAACATTTTTCTACTTAACATGTTCCTAGCAACATTCTTCTGCTTGATTAATTAAAGTTTTTCATAAATTTAAACATATTAAATTAAGGAGATTCAAGGCACGTATTTTGCAACTTTTTAAATATCGAGACCTATCGATATTTTTGCCATTCACTACTTCCTAGTTAAGATGTCGTAAAAATGAATCAAATGTAGTATCTTCAATTCTAGAAAGCATATTCCTTGATAATCCTAATAAGAACATGTTATTTATTCAAGTCCGTACTTGAAATGTTGAGCTTAAGTTTCCTACCCTTTTTAAAAGACAATTCTGGCCAGTGTAATTGAGTACTTGTGTTGTGGCGTATGTTAACCCCTTGGCTGGTTTCTAGGGGTCGCTGTGCTCACGCTCCGTTACTAGAGCAGCTAGAGCCAGCGAGCGAAGGGGTAAATAAGGAGGGTTCACGTGGGAGATGGAATATGGGATGTGGGATGTAGGGGCGGATAAGCAATGTGCGTGCGCCGCTTGGTCGGTTTTAACACGCACTTAACGCACCCCCTGTAGCTGCCACCCTCGAGTGAGTGAGCGAATGTGTACACTCCAACAATGTAATCTAGGGTCCGTCGTCGACGACTGCTCATTTCCACTACAAAAGTTAATATGCTGCTAAAATGCCATTAAAAGTGTGGCGGGGAGTGCGAGATTGCTAAAAGGGGCAGAAACAGCTTCTGATAAGTTAAGAAACGTAAACACCTCGCGACACAGTTGCGTTCTTGCCCCAGGACCCAACGGATAATAAGCGCTGGAAAATCTTGAGGAAAGTAAGGGAGTCCGTGAAAAGAATGTATGGAATTGGTAAGTTGACCGGAGCAGAAGAAAAAAACTCATAAATTGAAATTGAAATTAGTGTTTTTTTTCCTTTTTTCTTATAAAGGTTTTTATTAAGTAACGGTCTTTATATTATTTTATAAACAATTTAAATCTGGAATTTAACAGAAGGTAAAGAAATGAAAACACTCTACTAATAAAATCTCCTTTAATTTTAAAGGTTAATCAAGATAAATTAATTTACTTTAAATAACATGTGAACACAAGGGCGCAAAGCTCATTAAAGGGAATTAGACACGCCCCCAAACGCTAAGCAAACCTACAACTCAACTAAATACCCTGTCCATGACCATAGTTTTATCAAGTGTTTTGGTGTTGATTCTCTGGGCATGTGGGTGTGTATTTGTGGGGTCGCTGTGGGAATGCCAAATTGCATACAATTTTTGCATTCAACAACAATGGTAAATTGTCGAAAAAAAAAGTTGGTCAGCAAAGCGTTGGCCAAAAAACATACCGCTGCTGCTCCCATTTCAGTTGTTTAGCTATGCATTAGATTCCACTTCTTTTGTTGCAAAAAACAGTTGCAGCGACAACTTTATATGGGCGTGGCAGTCGCCCATTGTCTACCAATGGCTGTGGGAACCTGTCTGTACACGGTGAGAAATATCCATATGCAAGCTTAGCTATGGAAAAAATGAAAGCCGACTGCTGAGAGAGGAAGAATGCGGGAGAGCCGATGTTTACTGATGAAATATCGATAAACTCTAACTTGTTTTTCATCAGAGGTTCATTAACTTTTTTTTAAGAAAGAAATTAGAGTTGATTTTGACAGGATTGTTCAGGAATAATGATAATTCTTCTTTATACCTAGTAATTAGGTTTTTATCATACTTTCCGCATCAAAAATATTGGAAGCTATAGGAATAGAATATAAACTGCATTTTAAGATAAAATATAAAGTGTCAAACTTTTCTCTCAGTGCTCTTGTGTGAATCAGCCGTCGGGCTGAAACCCGATGATGTCGTCATAGTTGTCGGTGGTGCCGCCTGCACAATAACAACGACGATGCATCCGCTCTTGGCTGCTGCTGCTTTTTTCTCTGTTTGCAATTGCAACTTTTCATTGTCAGTGTCATTGTTGCAGCGATATTACGTACGAGTGTACGGGTCTGGCGGGCACACCTTCTTCGCCAGCGCCATTGTTGCCGGGTTGCATACAAAATTGACCATTGAACCGGCGAGGGAAATATTCCTTTTATTCTCTTCATGCATGGCTTGCTTTTAAAATGAAGTCGCTTGGATGTCTTTTTGCATGAACCTTTGCAAAAAGCGGCCTTTTTTTCCATTAGAATGGGAGTTTTTTCCAGCCAGTTCGATTCGTGCAAGTTACCATAGCCGCTGGCAGTTGTTTTCGTTCTATCTTGGTTTCAGTGGTCAAATTTCAGAGGATCCATATGGTAAAAAGCACCTTTCTATGGCACCTGTGTGTTGTGTTTTTGAAAACCTGGTCCCTCTCGATATGTTTAGTTTAGGTTCTTTAAACAAACCCCCGAAAGAGCTCTGGAAGCTAAAAGAGCTAATACTGGCCCATCTATAAGCTAAATTAGCAGGCTCAAAAAACCATTCAATTTCAAGAAAGGTAAAATGTAATGAATACACCTTAGTTCTTAAATTCATTCATCCATTCAATCCCAACTTTAACTTTGACATTGCCACGCTCAACGCTTCGGTAAACAAGTTGTTAAGCTCAAGAACTTCTGAACCCAAGCCACCTTTATATCCAGTCTCTGCCGCCAGCCATCCTTGAGCCAGATGACAGCCCGACAAGCTACACGGGAGATGAGCATAACAAAAATGATTAGCAGTCACTCGCGACTGTCATAACTCAGGTGTCAAAACAGCAACGAAATGCTATCAAACAATTTCAAGGTTGACTTGGATGCGAGGGAATAGAATGAAAAGCTTGGAACTTCTGACGATGCCAGCCAAATAAATCACATTTAACAATGTGTGGGGGAATTTTTCATTTCTGCACCGGCAAATAAGTTACTGCGATGCGAAGAGGGGACTTGTTTCGACTTACCTTCGCGCACATTTTCGTAGGCGTCCTCGACATGTGACTCCTTATAGATAATGGAGTGAAAATCAAGTCCGTCCTCGGCATTATCCTCCTTTGCCTCATGGGAATTTTCCGTTGTGGGTGGGAATGTTGTTGTTGACGACGACGACGACGACGACGAGGAGTCCGGTGACGCCGTTGTGGATTCAGCAATTTTCTTTGTAAAGTTTTCTGTCTTACTATCGAAGGCAGTTCTGTTGTTGTTACTGTTAAGTTGTTGGGGACCCAAAGGCCGAGTTGGCTGTGTATTTTTTATGGTGCTCCTTGGGGTGGAGGTTGTTGTCGAGAATTTCGACGGAGTTGTCGGTGTTGTCGCCGTGCGATTTGTGGGAAAATAATGTTTGGCATGTTCAACATAATAGGCATCACGTTCCGTTATAATTTTACCCTCAAATACCCCATTGTGTATGGAACCAAATACATAACTATTACGATCCCCTATCACTTCGCCCTCATAGATATGATCCGTGGAGACATCAATGGGGCCCTTGCTATCATAAAACTGGAAAAGTAAAGGAAATGCGAGCATTACTTTAAATAATTATAATTGCGTAAGTAATACTCACGTCTAACTTATTGCTAAATGTATTTAAATCACGCTTTAATCTAAGATGGAAGTCTCTTCCATGTGATGCAAACTTTAAATGTACATAATGATCTTTGGTCACTGATCGTCGCGCTCTATTGTGACTAGCTCGGATGTGCTCGTGATCATAGTTGAGTGTTTCGTAGTGGGATATGTATTCGTTCAGTCGTTCATGACCTGTAAGCGGAGAAAAAATCAAGCAATTAGAATCCATATACCATTTAGACAGATATATAAAAAGATAGTTTCATATTATAAATATTAAATATTAAAATCACGACAGGTACATTCTTAAAAATGTTCTGTTAAAGTAAACTAAATAATTTACATCAAGAAAATTCATACGACCTTCTCCAACATGTACATTTTTAACTTCAACTTGAAAATCAATTACAAAGAACAATTTGGGTAACCGCAATTTAATTTAAATTGTATGCCGGAAATTGGAGCACAATGCCAGGGCAGATGTCCACGTTAGGTGGTCTTTGAGGCCTTTGGCCTTTCAATTCCTTGTCGACGCTTGGGATACTACCTTCACTTAATACTTTTAACATTTGATTGCATTTATGCAGCGGGTTGAGGGGACTGAGACTGCATTTACTGATGCAATGCTCCTGACGGCTGAAAGTTGTTGCACATGCCACAGATGACGGCCCAACGGATGGTAAGTGGCACTTGTGGGGGGCGTGGCAGGACCTCTCTCCGAGTGGCAAAAACATATTTATTTTGGCAGATGGACTGGAAAAATGGAAAACGAGCAACGGCGACAGGGAAATGGCAAGAAAGACATCGTTTGGGGTCGACAAAATTCGGGTCCTTTTCCCCAGTTACGACTTCCACAACATTTTTAATGCACACACACACACTTGGAGGCATAACTGCATTACTTAAGTGAGAACTTTGTCTGCCAGTTGAGGCTAAAAGGCGAGGCCTTAAAAAGCCCGTCTGATTTCGTGATGGAGGGAGAGTGTTTCCAACGGTCCTGAAAAACTGTGGTCATAAAATCAAGGTGTTTGATCTTTTCTACTATTGAAACTTGAAGATTAATAATAAGAAACAAGAGCTAAACAGTGCCCCTACTTTGTATATATGTATATTAACCCGAAAGGTTTTTATAAAAAGAAAAGTATTGTCATACCTTTATTTAACCCAACAATTCCTGTATGCCCTTTAGGTATATGTATATATTTTTAACAAGTACGTAACATAGTGCATAAATTGCCTTAATGCTTGGGGTACTCATTGCAATTGGCATTTAATTAATTAAAACTTTACCTCAAAAAAATACTGTAAAATACTTTGACATATAAAAACGGGTCGGTATGATGCGGGTACAACTTCAAAGGGACAGCCGGGAAATTACACAGAACCACAGGGTAAAAAAGGAAAAAGCCGAGTCCGAAATTTCAAAATAAACTGCAAAGGTCCAAAAATGGAGTATTGCGGGAGAGAGAGGTTGGGTAACTAAACTGAATGTTCAAGCAAATATTAAACAACGATGATTATACCCTTTCATCACTGGACTCTGGGTTATAAGGTTGCAATTTTTAGATTATACTTTATTCTTCTTATAATTCACATGTTAAAGCATCATAATTCAGTGGATTTTAAAGATACAACAAAAACGTAACTTCTTTAGGTAAGCTTCATTATAAATCAAACTAACTACTAGCTTCATTGTTTCTTACTGTAAATATAGTAGATTTCAAAGGATACACAGCAGTCGGATTATCGTAACTAGTTTTTCATCTCTTTTAGCCTTTTTTATGTGCAAACTTTATAATGAATCAAGCCAGAGTAAAAGGAAGGACCTGCAATGAGGAAAATTAAGGGAGCCCTTGGCCAAGGGGTCATTTCAGTAGTTGACCCACAAACCGGTACAAAGGTTTTCTCCGCTTCAATTCAGGTGATTCAACAATGTGGAAAGCTCTCTCAGAGACTGATTAAACAAAAGCTAAAAACCCGAGGGCGAGGGAATTGCTTGGAAAATGTGCGAAAGGTGGCAGCAATAGCTATTTCAAGTCTAAACACACCTGGAAATGCAGCGCAATGAAAACGAAATTAACACAGTAAATTGTCATTAGTAGGTGTATTTAAGAAGAGTTAAAGACATACTACTCTTAACTGTATATCATTTAAGATCACACATGTATATGTATTCTATTTGAGAAAGGGTACATATATCATGTTGATTACTTTTCTTAATTCCAATCACTGACACCTTGACTTACATATTGCCTGTTGCTTTCCAGTTTTTCCGCCCGGCACTTTTCATTTTGTACCAAACACCTCCCCCCAAACAGCTCAGGTGCTGCTGCACAAATGGCACAAATAAATAAGAAAAGCTACGTCGAAGAAGAAAAACCAGCTGGAAACTACTTTCGCTATTCGGTTATAGGGACCAGCGGGATCGGGTGTCTGCAAAACGCGCTTGACCGAAGAAAAGGCCAGCACAAACATGAAGTAAAAACGAAACAGAAAACCAATTCAGTTCCTTGCTCTGCCTGACTTTTCCAAGACAAAAAGTTATCTTTACTTTTTTTTGTGTTGGCTGTGTTTTGTCAATTTTCCATCGAGGCTGGCAACGAAAATAGAAACCCGATATAGAAGAAACACAAATCGCATTACCAAAAAATGGGAAATCTGGCTGAAAGTAAAAATTATAGTCCAGCTAGCCGAGCCACTAGGGGAAAAGTGTGAAGTGAACTAGGGGGAAAGGCTATTTTCATTTCGTCTCACTTATATTCCATTAACCCGAATTCTCCCCTGCATATCGATCCGTTACGCCAGTGCCAGGACAAACGAGAATTTAATGCGCTTCAGCGAAGATGGGGATAAGACACAGCAGAGTTACGGAGCTGGATACTTTGTGACATTCCCAGCAGTCACAGCAGAAGACCGCACCAAATCCCACTCGGCATTATTCATTTTTAAAGTGCATAAAACGATGATTCAATTTAGTTCGCTCGGGCGGACAACAGAACCGCTTAAATGGCTCTCGAGCTGAATATCTGACAGTGCTCTTGGCTGGGACCTGGCAGATAGGCTTAGGTGGGGTCCGTTCCTAAAAAATGGGTCGAACATTTCTATAACCCAGTCGATATGCTTGTGAAATTGAGCTGCAATTCGATTACAGTTTTCAGCTAGTAATTGATGGATGACGTTAGGGCTTAGCGGGATAAAGCCAAAGTTGCTTCTACAAGTGTGGCTTCACTTTGATAAGTGATAAGTGGCAGGAATATTTTAGATGGATTTATTAATCTGATTTGGATTTAGTCTAGTTGTTTTCATATAAATAAAGGCATTAGAAAAGAATGTTTTGAATTTGACAGACTCAATTTGAATTTATCTTAAACTGTGCCTTAAATTGTAAGAAACAGGCAGAAGGTAACATCTCCTAACCCATATCGAATAACATTTAGCCTCTAGTTAAATGCAAATGAAAAACAAACATCAACATAACGTTTAAATTTGAAGACGGTCTGAGAAGGATACCCTCTTTAAATGGAAGGGACTGACGTTTTACTTAATGGAATTTATTAAAGTTACATATTTCGCTCTACAGTTGATAATAAAAGTAATTTGGAGTGTATTCTTATTATAGAATGTATACAGACTGTATGCCAACAACTAGTTCAAAAACAACAGTAAGAAGTATTGCCGATTTTTGAGGTTTGCTTTGCCTTCGCATAGACGCTTAGGATTCCCAACGGGTTCTAGCTTAGATGGAGGGTACCAAGAAAATTAACGATAATTATCAAGTGTTCTGATGATTTGGGTAGCGCCTATGAAAAGATTGTAACCACAGCTGCTACTTGTCTATTGACAAGTTCTTTTTGTGGTTTTTGGCCAAAATCGCACCTTTGATAAGAGGCAAATCTCAGAGTAGATAAGAATATGTTGAACAATTTTTAAGTTTTAATTTTTTCCAAAAAAAAATTTTGAGTTGTTTCTATGGCAGCTATATAATAAAGTTATAACTAGTGAGGTAGTCAGAAGACTATCCTTAATGTTCATTCAGATAGCTTCTAAATAGAGAAAGTAGTTTGTGTAGAAATTAGAAATTTAATTTCTTTTTAAATTTTCAATCAAAACATTTTCAATGCTGCTTGTATTTTTAATCTACTTAATATGGAAATAATTTGGACTTTTAAGTAACGAAAATTATTTCAGTGCTATGTGATTTATTGCAATTTTCAAGATTTTATTTGACAACCTTTCATGTGGTTTCCAGCTACTTTCGGTACTTGGCGTACAAGTACCAAGGTTCGCCCTGCTGTGGGCCACACCCAACACTTACAAGTTGTGAAACAACTTTCGAAAGTTATATTTTTCGTGGTTTTAGGACGGGAAAAAAGATATCAACTAAAGTCATGACATGAGTCGCATTAAATTAGAATATTGAAACAAACTAACGAAACCCTTAAGGGGGCATGCACTTGCTTAATTGTGTGTCTAAAGTCTTGCACTTTACATAATTGACCAAGGCAGCTTTCAATAAATGGTAACGCTTGACAATCACATGAAAATTATTCAAGAAGTCACAAGAAAATCTGTCAAGGTTTATAATTAAGAACGTATACTTTTATGTAATTTCACTTTACATTTGTCTTTTATTTTCGCACCTAATTATCTTCTCATTTCAATATTTTCACACTATTTACCTGTGCAAGGTAAATGCATGTGTTCTGTTGCCCCGACAAAGCGCATTAAGTCTTTAGCTTTAAAAGCCAGGGAACTACGAACAAGCAAACTGCTGTAATACCACGGCAAAGCGTTCCAGCCTCTCACATGGCCACCTGGAGTGATGTCCTTTGTTCCAAATGTTGCCAGGACAAAGGCTAAGAGCATACACAAAGTCACCATGGTAACATGTTCTCTGGATCAGCACAATTCTGGTGGCAGCAGTCCTGTTCCCATTTAACCATGTTCAAATTGGTACAAGTAGGATACACTTTAAATGGAAATTTTATATATAAAAGTTATCATTAATCTTTAACAATTTTAATAGCTATATTTTTAATGATTATAGTTCTTTGTATTGATCCACAATCCTAAATTAAATTAATCTGATTGTATGTTTTTTGTTTCATTTTAAATATTTAAAGGTGGAATGAGATGCCCTTTCTCTAAAGGCTAAAATAATTACCATATTGGATTCGAGTAGCTCTGGGAACTTTGTCCACAGTCTCTGGGCAAATTTGACCACAGCACGGTTTAGGTCATGGGCATGCATATCGATAGATAGCGCCTTAAGCCAAGCTGTCAGTTCGTGGAGGAGTGGAGGCAGTGGCATAAAGTAGCCAATAATCCCGTAAACTGCAGAGGCAGGGAATGAGGAGGAGCAAGTTGGCAGACAACCGAGGACAACGGAGCGGGCCAATTCTTGGCCAAGACTTTGGAAAAGCGCCTTAAAGGCCACAACAAAAACTGCAGTACCAAGAACAGCAAGATGTTGGAAAAGTTTTCCATGTAATGCATTACAAGTAATTTCACTTGCTATCCAATACACAGGCCAACTTTGAGAGTAAACTAAAAACCAAAGCCAGTAAACTTACAATGAAAAAAAAAGGAAAAACGAGAGCATCAAAAAAGTGTGTCTGTCCTAGATACTGGGCCAGACACCCACTTGGGGCGTTTATTTTATTTAAACAAGGGCTCTATAGTTTTTGATCAGCATCACCAGAGGTGTGAATACCGCGTTATCAAGGACTAGACTGAATATTTAAGAGTTCAAGAAAATAATGACTACAATTAGGTAGAAATAACAACAAGGATTCAATGCTGGCTTAAATCAAATTTTTAGCTTTTGATATCAACTGAAAATGAAGCAGACATTTCTGCAATTCAACTGCAGAACGACCAGTAGTTATCCTTGGTGCCATCTTTATGATGTATACCTTGATTTTACCATATGCCAAATGGGAAAATGCCGAAAACTGTTGGCACACACGCACACGCATTTGCAATCAATATTAAATGAATGTTTGCGCTTGGCTTTCCTTGTGTTGGCCATCACGGAATTATTAGACATAATCAACAGCAAGAGCAATTAGTGCTGACATTCTGCCAAAGGATATGTAAATTGTTAGAGAAAGATTGCAAGTTTCATCTCCTATGTGGATAATTAGAAACTCTGTTAATTAAATTCTTAAGGTAACCTATTTGGACAATTTTGTTTTATATATATAGGGTAAGGTGGGGTAAAGCCGACAGTGTGGGTAAACCCGACCTCCCTCTGTTTTCGAAAATCGGAAGCACTACGCAAAATAATATTAGTGTTGTCGTGTAGAGCATCGAAAACAATGTAAATGGTGGTATGACAGCATTTTATTAGTCAACATTGAGATGGTCAAACGACAACAAGTTTGTTTTCACAATTTTGAATTTCATTTTTGTGCATAATTAACTGCAGGATATTTCTTTTTGTCAAAGTTATCGCATGAAAAGGTAAGTGGATTTAGATTCTTTGAATAAAGTCCTACAAAGTGCATATAAGTTTGGTTCATTTTTTTTCATAATTTCTTTTTTAATTGCGTTTTTATGAAAAATTACGTGGTGGGGCAAATCCGACCTCTAAATAGTGGGGTAAATCCTGCCGCAAAAAATCCAAAAAAACAACAATCACACCAAAACCATCAGCATCGCAGCCAACCAGACGTTCAACTCGAACCAAAAAACGCCAGCAAGCTATTTGAGCAGCGAATCAGATGATACTGATTAATTATTTTGCTATTTTAATTTGTTTAAT